>BMAT01010563.1:42135-63912 GCA_019649035.1 Elysia marginata | reverse complement strand
AGAATTATTTACAAAAAATAAGAATGTATCAACTAGATCTAGGCCTAAGTGGAATGCAAAAGACAGATAAAGAACGACTTATCTTTTTTCCAGCGCAGATCTTGTAAACAAGGCAGCGCAAACGCATGAAGATGACAAACATAGTAGAGAAGTGGCGCAAAATAGTGCCGTACATAAAAACTCGTAGGAAAATTCAATTTTGATGCATGGCCGAAGAGTGTACAATAACAAAAGTTTGAGACCAAAATAGACTCTAATAGAATTACAGGCTAGAGGATGAACTAAATCGAGAAAAGTGCTAAGTCGACCTACTGTGAAGAAAGTACAACGCAAAAAATCTATACCTATGAGCAATGAAAGGAAAGAGAGAATAGATGGTTTACGACACAAGTAAAGGGGTAAAACCATAATGAAGATATTGATAAACTTACCACACCAAGAGCTTACCATACCCAGGTGCTTAAGTTCCCAGTTCAAAAATAAGCCTTTGCTCACAATCAAATCGTGACTTGGCACCACCTGTCGAAGAACGCAAACCTAGCACCTCCATGTCAGTACAGCCTTGGTGGCCACGCAAGGTGCATAGCCTCAATTTTATAAGTGATTCAGGGAGAATTTTTTGTCGGTAGGTAGAAGGTGTTGATAAACCTGTACTGGTGCGACGCCCAGTTTAAAAGAAGCAGCCCATACTACTCTTATAATTTTTCAAATTATGTTTGCCTGGCATTTTACTGGGAAAGTCTGTTAAAAAGTTGCTTTGTCTAACGCTCCAGTTCCATGTGAAACGGTTCGGCTTGAGGAAAGGCGCAAGTTGATACTGATCGTGAGCTCGTTGATTTCTGTCCCAGCTCTGTCATCTCATATCCCTTTTAAAATCATCATTAGGCAGAAAAATAATGTAAACAGCGCAAACAATAACCATAACTCCAGACCACGTACGAAATCGATTTTATAACATAGCGAAACAAATGGGACATAATAACTTCTGTCAGAAAATTCTTGTTCAGGTAGGCCCTGATTTGATTTTTGTTATGTTCTTGCTTTTTTCGTGTTTGGAAAATTAAGGGTATTATGATGTGATCAATTCTTATGGTAAATAAATTTTTTCTTAGGTTTGAAGTACAAAACCCCAACGAAAAGAGTTATAGTAGAGGTAATCAGTTTATCTAGCGCACAATATATATGCTACAAAGTGAAACTATATTGTGTGCCGTCTGCCACACCCAGATGATCTCCGTGGAGCGTGTACTCCAGTACACCCGGCTCCCTATAGAAGCTGACCTGGAGTCCAAGCCTGGCCAGAAACCTCCAGACACCTGGCCCTCATCTGGTTCACTCCAGGCCAAGGAGGTCAGCCTGCGGTACTCACCGTCAGCGCCGTCTGTGCTCAAAGATATCAACTTTCATATTCAGGGTGGTGAGAAGGTAAGCGATAACGTTTTATTTAGGCAATCGACACCGCTTGTGCTCAAAGATATCAACTTTGATATACACGGCAAAGAGAAGGTAAACTTTTGTGCTCAAAGATATGTACACTACAGGGAAGGTGGGAGTTTGTGCTCAAGGATATCAACTTTCATATTCAGGGTGGTGAGAAGGTAAGCAATAATGTTATTTTATAGACAATGACACCGCTTGTGCTCAAAGATATCAACTTTGATATTCAGGGTGGTGAGAAGGTAAAAGTTTCTGCTCAAAGATATCAACTTTGATATATGCGGTGAAGAGAAGGTAAAAGTTTGAGCTCAAAGATGTCAATTTTGATTTGTACAGTTCAGGGAAGGCGAGTGGTTGTGCTCAAAGATATCAAATTTGGTATACACGTTGTGGAGAGAGTGAGAATTTGTGACCATAGATATCAACTTTGATATAAACTTTTACATACACAGTGGTGAAAATGTCAGACTTTGTGGTTAAACTTGGTTACACACAATGGTGAGAAAGTAAGAGTTTGTGCTCAAAGATATCAACTTTGATATAAATGGTTTGGAAAGTGTGAGAGACTGTATACTATAAGATACCAACTTCGATATAAATTGTTGGGACAATGTGAGAGACTATATGCTATAAGATATCAACTTTGATGCACACAGTAGTGATAAGGTGCGAGTTTGTGCTTAAAGATATGTAACTTGTTTACGCATGATTGAAGCCCATAAAATTAAGTCTGCCCTTAACAAGCAAAGTGCAGTACCTGCAGCGTAAACCATATAGAAGATACTGCACTTTGATTGTCCCCGACAGAGAAAGAAACTATTGTAAAATTGGTAAAAAAAATTCCTTGTTGCGAACTTTTTTTTTGACGTGACAGATGTCTTCCAAGGCGCAGCCTTTACCCTATCCGGAGTTCAAGTATAGACTCTGCTTTGCATACAATATGTCTTATATTGCATGGAAGAATTGTTTTTCTTCCTGAAAATTTACAGATTTTCATATTTTTAATCTTTAGATCGGCATTGTCGGAAGGACTGGAGCAGGGAAAAGCTCCCTAATCACAGCATTGTTCCGTCTGGTAGAATCTGAAGGAGAGATTACCATAGATGGAGTCAGTATACACAGTCTGGGTCTGCACGACCTCAGAAAAGTCATCTCTATCATACCACAGGTATGGTTTATACTCAGGGTTACATATCTTTATTTTACTTTTCATGAACGTCACGTTGCTATCAGATGAGGGTCTTTTTTATTTCATACGGCAGCTGCGGTAACACATCTCCACCTTTAGTTTGATCTTCATGAAAATTTAACCAGCGCGGCCAAAAAAAAACAGTAAATAAAACCAACAGAATTGTGGGACTAATTAGAAGGCCTTTTGACTGTATAGACAAATCCATTTTAATGACTCTTTTCAAAAGCCTTGTGCGCTCACATTTGGAGTACACGATCTGTGTATGGCCCCCAATGAATAAAACAGACGGAATATTAATAGAAAACGTTCAACGACAGGCAACAAAACTAATACCAGATATATCGAATCCCGGCTACAAGCAAAGATTACAAGCCTTAGACTTACTAATCTTAATGTATAGAAGACTTCGTTGGCATTTGATAGAATCATACACACTAACGAATAGTTTCTATAACGTTAATCTTACATTCAACAAAGACACAAGTACAAGAGGTCATTGCTATATGGTCGCAAAACAAAACTGCCACCTAGATGTAAGAAAAAAAACCACTTTTGTCTTAGATAGTTTGGACATGGAATAGCCTCACTGAAATCACTGCCATTGCTCTAAATATAAACTCATTCAAAATGTAAGTCGACAAACTACGACACAGATAAAATTCTGCACGGATTTTCATCTGAAGCGTGTTCTTTGATCTCCACAAGTAGGTGGGGGATCGGGATCAAGACCATCCACGGGCTTCCGGCTCATCAAGAAGATTTTTCCTATAGTTCTGTGACTATAGTCTATTGATCTAGAGAGGCATTTTCACTACACAAACAGTGATATGTCTCTTCAATACTGAGAAATATAAAACAGCGGCAGTTCGACATTTGAACACAATGTACCACATGAAGCATGTTAACACGTGTGAGAAAAACGCCTTTAGAGAACCGAGGAAGACGAAGGATGTAGTTTGATTCACAGGGTAATTGTCACAGTTGCCAAGAATAAAAAGTATTGGAAAAAAGAGTAGAGACATACTTACTACCTTGGGACTATCTGATAAGTTTTTCATATTTTCTGAAAATCTAACCTTTTCCTTAAGAAGGTCTCATCGTTCTAGCGTTCATACTTTTATTCGAGGCTGTGACAAAAGATCGTAATTCTATTGCTTACGATGGTAGACAAAGTTTTTAAGGCCCAGCAAAGGAATTAAGACTGTCATACACAAAATCTTACCCTGTTTCCCTCTCATGTAGTACTGTCGAAAATTTTATCCGAAAAGACCTTACGGCTTAAAAGAAATGAGGAAAAAATTAAAAACCTGCCGGTTGTGAAAAAGTGCACATATTTTGCCCTGCATCAAAACCGACAGATTTTGGGTCTTACCGTTTCTATATTTCTTGATCATTTCCTTTATAATTTATAACAAAGCATTATGGTGCAATTTAAGAAGGTCATGACATCACATCATCATGACAGTGTCGTTATTTCTGAAATTACTTTGTCCTCCATCACAAGCGACAGATTTATGACGTTTTGTCACAGTCTCGCTTCGGTTCGAACTGTTCGTGGCAATTGTGTTGTCACCGCTCTTGCTTCATTTTTTTAAAAGTGGGAAGTCTACAAAGCCTTTTACTCTCTCTCTCACTTTATAATGCTTTTTTGAAACACACACAGATAAAAGCACACAGAGACGCAATGTGTCAGAGCTTCTTTGTTTTGAGTCAAAGTAGTTCCTA
Organism: Elysia marginata; assembly: GCA_019649035.1. Lineage (NCBI taxonomy): Eukaryota > Metazoa > Mollusca > Gastropoda > Plakobranchidae > Elysia > Elysia marginata. The sequence goes on along the minus strand of BMAT01010563.1, from coordinate 59,558 downwards.
GGGATATAGACTATGAAAGACTCTCTCTGATTTCGTCAAATTACTAGAAAAAAGAGAATACACTTCGTGATATAATTATTATTAATTTTATTTTTAAACTAAAAAAAACTATAATGTTCAAACTATCATTAAAATCGTATTCATTAATATATTAATTATAATACTTTCTTCAGTATTCTCTTTTAGCAACATTAAGGTTCCCTTTAACTTTCAGGATCCAGTGCTGTTTACTGGTTCTGTGCGTAGAAACCTGGACCCGTTTGATGAGTATTCCGATTCTCAATTGTGGGGCGCTTTAGAAGAAGTGAGTACTATCTTTAGCTCTTACACAGTGCATTACTGTGTATTTGTTTGAAAAAAGTTACGTTATGGTTTGGCCGGATTGTTTTGGGGTAGCATACACTACAAATAATAAAGTCTTTTAGAAAATAATAGCGAGGCTTTTTTTACTAAGTAATAATGAGTTCCAATTACACCTACCTTGAAAAAGTAACACTGTCGTCCTGTTAATGAGAGAATGGTATTTCAGATTATTAGGCCTTTTTCTATTTCTAGTTCCAAATCCATGGATAGCGGTGGTGTAATCATTCTAATGGCATCTTGATCCCCAATACAAGTCAGATTCCACGATACTTTCGCAACTTAGATATCCTACAAGATATGTGGTGGAAAATCATTGGCATTTCAAGTTTGCATCGCGTAGTACAAATCCTATGAAAACTAGAAATTGATGTAGGCGCCTTCTAACTATATTTTACATGATCAGAAATGCTCCTCTTGTCTGTCTTGGTTTTAAGCTTTTGTGTGCATCTTTTATTGTTTAAAAAACCTGCGAGAGAAGGGAGAAGAGAGAGAGAATAGAAAGAAAGAGATACTGAGAGAGACACAGAGAGAGACAGAGAGACAAAGAGACACAGCGAGACAGCGAGAGAAAAAGAGACAGACAGAGAGAGAGACAGAGAAAGACATACAGAGACAAAGAGACAGACAGACAGAGACAGAGAGAGTGAGGCAGAGAGAGAGAAGTAATTCAAAGCATAGTTGTTTCCTCGCGCTTAGTAACCCATGGTTAAAACACGATTCAAACTTAATTTGTGCCGGATTGAAATTTATTTTAGGGATCCTGAAGAACTGAAGCATTCTCTTTCTTGTTCTTTTTTTTTATCTGAGGTTCAACTCAAGGAGGCGATAACCAATAACCCTGACAATCTGTACATGGAAGTCACAGAGGGAGGATCCAACTTTAGCGCCGGTCAGCGTCAACTGATGTGTCTGGCTCGAGCAGTGCTGGGAAACACCCGTATCCTCATGATAGATGAGGCCACCGCCAATGTGGATCCTATGTGAGCCTTCAACCTTTTTTTAAAATCAGAGTGTACTGAAAACTGGTTCATAAGTTTGTTCTTTAAAGTACGAGCAAATAATAATGTTTTGCAACCAGTCAGAATGAGTTTTAAGTCGAAAGTGGAAAGTAGTAAGATATTGGTATCACAAAAAGCTTATTTTCTATACATTTGGGTAGAAGAAACTGAAAAGCTCTATCATACTTCTGCCTGAAGTTAAAGCCGTTGAAGTTGGCAGGCTTAGGAGTTGCAAAATTTCGGAAAGGGAAGAAAATTGGGTTTAAAAACTTCAGACAACTATAAAGTGGTAAAGTCATGAAGCTCCGTTTTCCAACGATAATTAAATACAATAAACATATAAACTTCCAACATGAATAAGGTGTGAAAATTGTTCAGAAGTGGTTTTAGCTCTAATATCTAAAATAGTAAAAAATGTCTTCTTAACACCCAGTAAATTTTTGAAAGCCGATAAGATCTCAAAACTTGAGTTTGCAGATTAAGTCTCATTTTGGATAGAATGCGAGACATAGATAGGCATGGTAGAGCTAAAAAAAAGTGATTGTCATTTCACTAAACATCTAATATCCAATCCCTCAAACCCATGAAAATGTCTGAACACGTCAAGACGAACTTTCTTTCCAGCCACATTATGTTTTGCAACTCGTTCAAATGAGTCGAATGTCGCGGCATCCACAATACACCGGCTCTGTGGCCCAGCGGTAAGACTCTCGCTCGGGAGGTGAGTGGTTCGATCAACGGCCGAGTCAAACCAAGGACTTTAAAATTGGTATTAGATGCTGATCCGCATAGTGTCTGGCATTATGGATTTAATGTTAAGTCTGGTCGGCCCGGTGTCAGAGTAATGTGACTGGATGTGGTGCACGCAACCGCTCCTTACATCACAGTGTGGCAGCACACTTTCAATTGTCCCAAGCGCCGTCTCTGATATAACCTCGAAATTGACTGGTACGTTAAAAATTCAACCAACCAACATTCAAAATACACGACGGCCATAGTTTGAAAATGCATTGTCTGATCTTCTAAAACGTTGCAAAATTGCATTAAAACAATTAAAACTTTTTTTACATTACTATAACTGCTTTTAAGATATAGAAAAAAGGAGTAAATCAACTCCAATTATTGTTTCCTTCCTTCATTCGTCTCAGCTTAATCAATGGTTCTACATCAGAACTTGAGAAACATATTAAATCTCTTCCGCATTCTTTCTTGTAGATTGCCCATTTCTTTCTGTGGCACGATAGCAAAAAATCTTAGCAGGTTTAAAAAACGCCCTTTAGACCACTTTTGATACACAATTCCGCACCAATAGGTAAATTGAGGTCAGGGCCATTGGACTTGTCTTGTGACGTGTATTAAGTTTTACAAACACTGCGTACTATTTAACTACCTGCAATTAACGTAATAATAATTCGGATACACGTTTCTTTTACGGAATCCGTCCGTTTTAATTTTTCAGTTCTTTTCTTTTTAATCATTACAAGCAAATTATAATCCTATGGGGAATTAATAGTTCTTTTTTAAATTGATGATGCTCAAATGTATATGTTATTGGCTTAGCAGAAAACATTTTCTTGGTGAAAATAAATGTGAAGAAATACAAGCAGACTGAGCTTTTTATAGCCCGATTCTTTAGTTATCCTCGAACAAAAAATTATGTTAAAATGCGATCCATGATTTAAATTGCACCAAATAAAAAAAATATAAACAACCAAAAAATATATGGGTCTATATCATGATCCATACTTAGCCGCAATGATTTCAGGGTTTCTTAATGTACTTTCATTCAAATCTTATTAAATATATCATTTCTTATCTGACCATGCAGCGTAAAGCTAAAAGATTTCTGATTAATGATATATATATATATACGTATACATCCTTTCTAGAATTGCTTTTTGCCAATACTAAATATAATTTTCAATTGCTTTTGCTCAGTACTGACGAACTAATCCAACAGACAATAAGGAACAAGTTCAGAGAGTGCACGGTCCTTACCATCGCTCACAGACTGCATACCATCATAGACTCTGACAGAATCATGGTGAGTTCACAGCCATTATATTAGAGCAAGTGCATAACTTACAATATAATAACTTTCAATATAAGACTAAGAATGCATCATCCTTAAATATGTTTAAAAATCATGTTCACCGTGAATTGGTTTCTCTTAAATATGATTTTGATTCATTTTTGTTTCTATGGTGGTGAATTGATGTCTTTTAAAAATGTTTTTGGTTGATTCTAGTTTCTAGGTTTTTCCCTTGCATTAAAAAAAATAATAATCCTATTAGGTCTTTGTAATAATATAATATATGTATGGTATAATTGCAACGACGGAGTCGAACTGCGTTTGCTGCCTTCGTGATGCTTTATACTCAGAGCTAGACACATTAATACGTTTTCTCTGTCTGTTAAAAGATTGGGGTTGTTTACTCTGATGTTTCTAGATCATTGAAGATGTAAGTTGGATTTGATAGTATGTCCAGTCTGTTGACAACAGGTTGACGTTGACTCTGGCATAAACATAGTGTGCTAAAAAGTTTGAATTAAAAAAATACAACACAAATAAACCAAAATCAACCTAAAAAAATCTAATACAACTTTACAGGTTTTGAATGCTGGGCGTATCGTGGAGATGGGCACACCTACAGACCTACTGTCGAAAGGGGAAGAAGGAACGTTCTACTCTATGGTGAAACAACTTGGAAAGTCAGAGCAAGAAAATCTCACAGAGATCGCCACCAACAGGCAACGTGATCACAAGTAGGTCAACACAGCTGTACTTATTTCATAGTCAAATATAGACTCCTGGTTAATTAGGCAAAATCTCTTCACCTTCAATAAAAATCAAAGAAACTATGACACACAGGAACTAAGGTTGCAGCGAAAAAAAGCACGTATAGCCTTAAATGGAAGAAAACATGACACGCAATCCCTACGCATGTAGGCCTAAAGTAGAATCTAGATCAAAATACCTTCTAAATTTAAATAATAAAAACTAATGTCTAAACCTAAGTTATATTTTAATCACTTGATCTGGATACTACCTTTATACCTTATCTTGATTCCACAAAGAAGTTCGAAAGCGGGCGAAACTATACTTAAAATATTTGTGTCCTTCCGCTTTTCGATGTTTTTTAGGTATGTAAAAGTTGACCTACAGTTTTTGATCAATTGATAAATACGAGTGATGTCGTTGTACTAAACCTTTTCCAGGTTTTCGGTGTAAACACCACCTGGAGCTAGTCCACTTCATTTCTCCTAATGTTGGCAATTTACGTGAGCCGACCGCATACAAATAATGCCCTTACAATGGGTTAGGTCGGCACACGGGGTCACTGAGTGTCAACTAAATTCTTTCTTGGCGAAATTCTAACGCCTCTGTCTATCACTCCTTTAATGGGGTGTCAATAAAAAAATGTTATGACAAATGTTTTTCCTCAGGTGTTTGATGCTCAGGAGCCAAGGCGCCTGCACTGAATGAAGATCGTACTGAGCCATCTGCCATCCACTCCTACAGACGTGCAAACAGAAATATGTTTGCCTGAAGTGGTTGAGATCAAGAATGAAAAGAACGCGAGAGAGGCTGAACCACACGGTGTTGAAGGAATTGATATTAAAGCCTTTACATCAGAAGATGCAAAACTATGAGTTTAAGGAGAAGAAGAATACAAAATTTGAGACTTGATAACGCAGATTAGTAAGCAGCATTAAGACTCTGTTCACAGCAATAACCGAAAGGGAGACTTCATAACACAGATCAGTAAACATCACGACTAGGTCCACAGCAATAACCAAAATCACCACCACAGCAACTACTTCCATTATCATTACAATGATTGTATTGTGTTTCTCTATGCTTGAATTGATTTTTTTTTGCCGCAAATAATACCGACTGCTTTGTAGCTATAAAGAAAAAAAAATTCGTACTCACGTCCAAACGTTATTTTTCCTTAAAACAAAACGAAAAATTAATTTTAAAAAGTGCATTTTTTTCAAAGCGTTTAAAGTTTAAAATATTATTTTGTCATTTGCTAGCGCACTTCAGAAATAAAGCAGTATTTATATTTACAATACTGCTTACTGTTTATGGCATTACCCCGTAAACAGCAATTGTTTCCTTTGTAAGTTTTTTAAGTGTTTACAAATTGAATAGATTGAATAGTTTCTGCCGACATCAAGTCAAATTTGTGACTGTTTTGCCAAATCATTGGTGAATTAAGTACCTATGCATGCCTAGATGAGTGTGTGTGTGTGTGTGTTTGAACCGCGGTAAGTTGAAATTAAAAGAGTCAGTTTTGAAAAGCCAAAAACTTTTTTTTAACTTCTCGCCATCTAGTACATGTATGAATTTCCTTCCTGCGCTTTCTTTTCTTCTTGTGACCCGGCGTGATTAGATGATTAGACAACTTTTTTATTAGTTTATGCTGTACGATACAATACATCGAATAAATAATACTATCTAGTTCTCATAACATAAGTGTTGTTAGATATAAGATAAGATAATTCTTTATTAATCCCCGTGAGGAAATTCAATGTACATAGTATAGGAATCCTGTAAAAAAACACACACACACAATTTACATAACATATAAAGTATATAATAATATTATCAAATTGTAAATGTAAATATTTAAACATGGGATGTAAATATGTTCGTATATGTATCTTAAGATATTCGCTTTAATATGGTGTACATAATATGGTCGTATATGTAATTTGGGTTGAAATATGGTCGAATCAAGTAATAAATTTGACTTAGGGAGTGATCTTACTTCATTTACAAATCTTAGTAAATAGGATTACAAATTACAAAGTTCATGAGGGAAAGGTCAAGGAAATTAAGCGTCTTATAGGTTAGAATCAATCGGCGATGTTTGTACTCAGAGATTTCAACTTTGATGCGCACATTGAGACGAAGCTGCGCAGACATAGATATTGCCGTAGCAAAATAATAAGCTTAAGGTATATTTAAGAACTCATAAACTCTGATCAGAATGTGATGGAGGTTTTCACTTTAGATTGGTTGTTTGAATTTTTAACGTCCCATACAACTTCGAGGTTATATCAGAGACAGTGCAAGGGACAATTGAAAGCTTGCTGCCACAATGTGATGTAAGGATCGCTTGCTTACACCACACTCAGTCACACCATCCTGACACTGGGCCGACCAGACTTACACTAAATTCACAATGCCAGACACTAGGAGGATCAGCTGCTGATACCAATTTTAAAGTCCTTGGTTTGACTCTACCGAGGATCGAACCACGCACTTCCTGATCTCTGAGCGAGTATCTTTACCGCTAGGCCACAGAGCCGGTGTATCAACTTTGATAAACAGTGTAAGGAAAAGGTCAAAGAAATTAAGCATCTTATAGGTTAGAATCAATCGGCGCTGTTTGTGCCCAAAGTTTTCAACTTTGATGCGCACAGTGAGACGAAGCTGCGTAAACATTGATATTACAGTAGCAAAATAATAAGCTTTACTTATGTTTTAGGAACTCATAAACTCTGAAAAGAATCTTATAGAGGTTTTCACTTTATAGAGAAAGTGAGGGATCAGTTGTGAAATTTTAATTTATATACGAGGGACATCCGAAAAGAAACCCGAAAAGGTGCATAGCTAACATAATAATTATCGGATGAATTTAAACTCACACAGGTTGAAGTGTCATACTTCCTTTACTCTTCAACCTAACCTCCATGGGTGTATTTTCCTAGCGCGACAGCAGTGAAGAGATACCCACTCGAAAGAAATCGACGCGCAGATGTGCACACCAACTATTCAATGTACCAACGAGATCATCTTCTATCTCGAAAGCCATGCTCCCTATATCCCATTTCAAGATCTCCAAACAAATGAAAGTAAGAGGATGCCAGGTCTGAAATCTGGACTGCTGGCAGGATGAGGAAGAATTTCTCAACCGTAGCGTTATATCCATCGCTGTGCAATAGTTTACAGAACACGGGGTCGCTGTATTGTGCTTAAGCCCAGAGGACCTGCAGAGCTTAGACCCCTAAAGAGAAAATATGACACTAAAGCCCAAAATGGAAAAAAATGGCGCCCAAAACCTAAGCTAGATATAGGCCTTAACCAGACTCTAGATCTTCTAGACCTCGCTCTAAACTCTAGATGACCTAAAACGGTTTTTAGATCTAAGTCAGTTTTTAGACTCTGAATTCAGAGTTTATATCTCTATCTAACCTAAATTCTACAGAATGCAACAGACGGAGCTGGGAAGTGTGCGAATTCAAAATATATATTTATTTGTTTTCTTCCGTCTATGGTACAGCTTTTTTCGAAGTGTGTAAAATGCGTCTTATAAATTTTGTTGCCACATTCTTTGTTCACTCTTTGATTCCGTTTTGCACTATATATAGGCGACTTTACTAAGACATGACATCTATCAGTCACTCAGTATGTATAGTCAAATATATTTCGCTGCTACAAAAGGGTTATTTCCACGCTTCCTATAGTAAATAACACAACGTATAATTCGCATAACATCATTAGCATAACCGTTAATCCTAATAATCGCCTAATTTTCTGCTACCCAGAGCTATTTTTAGACAGGAGCATGCTGGGATACTACTGCAGCGCAAGCTCCCGATCTATGTTTTTTTGTTTATGAGTAAAGTAGATCGAAATCTAGCCTGCTACTTAAAATAACTGTGAAAAACTGTTCTTCTTGGTACTGTGATTTTGAAGTTTCGCAGCGTTCCTAGATAAAAAACTTCTTAAAAGCCTACTAATTGGAACAGTTATTGTACTGCCTAACACCACTAAATCTGCCAAGCATGGAAAAGGGAAGTAACGCTTTGAAAAAAATTAAAAAGAAGCTTAATCCAGGCTACTGGCATACGCCTTTTAAAATGTTTTTTCAAGCAAGATTTGCGTTATCTATGATTAGCTTTGGAAAGTCCCACTGATGGCCTCTGGATGTTTAGTCCTATAACCCCCCACACACACACACACACCCCGCAGTACAACTAAAATACAATGAATATTTTGGTAAACCAGAAGAGGAAACCACTGACATTTCTCAAAATTTGTAACAAAAACTATCAGGATCTAATATTATACTCTGAATAAAAGTGTATATTTTTGAAGCAAAGGAACTATCATACAATCACAAACTGACCTAACTCGTTAAAGATACACTAGAGACAAACGATTTTTTAAAGTTCGATCTTAATTCTTTCTGTGTGAGCAAGACGTCTTTACTTGCATAGACAACAATTTAAGAAAAAAAATTGGTTCATGAGCAGAAACTCTGTTTTTAGCATTCTTTTACTTACGAGCAGATCAAAATGATAAACCCAGATCACAAAAACATAATAATTATTCTATATCTCAAGTAAAGTCATTTTAAACATATTGTAAGAAAATAAGGGTTTAAAGATAATGGCATAAATTTGGATTTAAAAAAAAAACAACAACAAAGAAACCAGACGATGAACGCTAGAAGACACAGAATCGTGATATCAAATGCGGCCAAGAAAAAAAATAGGAAGGGAAAGGGGAAGAAGGAATCACCTTCATATGTATTGTTCATCGGAGAAATTTGATAAGGTAGACGTGGAATTTTAAGACCCTGTAAAGAAAGCTGGATAGGACTGAAAGAAATATTTTCTCCGAAGATGATTTATGTAACCACATAAACTTAAAAAGCGGACTCCAAAATATAGGACGTTTTGCTCGTTGCAAAACAGTTTAATGATATTGGGTGAATACTTGCCATGGTTTCGTTGCCATTTTCATATTAATTTTTTTCTTTGATGGGTTAAAAAATAAGTAATTTTATACAATAAATGAGTTCCTTTTTTGTCAGTTTGTACGTTTATTTGACACTTTAACACAAAATGAAAATCTATTTTCCCACTGATTCATGGCAAAAAAAAATGAACAAACTGAATCATGAAGGGGTTAAACATAATATAACGACTGTTTTTCTGTTCATTGTTATAAAAAAAGATTTGGGATTAAGTTGCAAACGCGCCAAGCCAACCATGAGAGTTGTTTCGAATTTCTTCTCATTAAAACTGTCTGCGAAAGTGCCATAGGCCTAATAATACAAAACTTGCATGGCTTCTAGCATTGTGAGCTGATCGGATTTCATCAGTGGGGAGAAAGCTATAGGGCCAATAAAAAAAAAAGCCAAGGGGGCCCAAAAGCGAGTTTAACAACGAGAGCAAAAATATCCACGCTTCTCTCATTTATCGCGAATAACGCTACGAAGTTGATCGGTGTTGGAGTTTCAAATTATTTCGTCCTTGGAAATTGAGGGAAATATTTCTCTATTATTTTATACTTTTATGTTTTGCAGTATAGACGTCGTTGTTATTTTTTTTAAGCAATGGCGAAAATAATTTTCTAACCTCTAACCCAATCTTATGACCACCTTTTGTTGCACATCGCTCATTAGTGTGATAAGATTTCTTTTTTACATTTTCCTCCTCAAGTTAGGCGTCGTAAAGTTAGTTTTGCTTCTAGGCAACATTCAGAAAAGTCTGTGGTATGAAATTTAGCTATTCGGGATCTTGGACAACACCCAAAGTTTTTTTTCTGCTTCAAGACAACATTCAGAAAACTCTGTGGTATAAAACTTAGCTATTTAGGATTTTCATTCTCAGTTTGACAACTGAGCAGCCAGGAGGAGAAGCTGGTTTAGGAAAATATATATGCTGAAGATATCCGATCTTCTTGGAAAAATTAATCTAACACTAAATGCCCTATCAAATGATTCCGATATAAAGTTGTACCATAACATGCTGTCTGTACTAGAGTTTTAACATTAACATTTGTGATCAATTGCCTCGGCATGAACAACAATAAAACCTTTAGTCATTGCGGAACGATGCATTTTCACTTTTTCTTTTAACTAACAACTTTTCATGACTGTATTATAGTTCGTTCATTGCAAAATTTCCAAACCACCCGTAAGATATAAATCGCAAGTCTGTATCTGATTAATGAAAAATTTTTCTTCAAAATGGCAGTCATTAAAATGTGTTTTATTTACAGACCGCTTTATATCCATAAGTCATCGTCAAAACTAGCAAGAAAAATGTCTAAGTAACATAAAAATTATCTCATATATCTGATGGGTTTTTTTCACCGCTTTTGACAAATTATATTCTTAAACAACTCCACTGGTCCGCGTTTGTTTTAACGGATTCGAAAAATCTTTTTCGCAAGTTAATTATTTCTCAGTTGTCGACAGGCACAGCTTTTAGAGGCAGGTCGGTTGCGCTTAGGTTACCGGCTAACTGACTTCCTGGCACCTTGACACTAGTGAGGTTGTCCAAGACAAGACGACGCACTCGACAGCAGAGACCTGGCGCGCCGACGACGACAACGAACTACGTAATAACACCCATAGGTAGCGTGAGTTTTACAGCACACGATTGGCTGACGGGCCCCATTAGCCCATCAGCCATCTGGGATTTCTTCGGGTATGGGTTTCGTCCTCATGAGCGGCGGCCTGTTACGCATGAAATCTAGTAGCTATTACTGAGGACATAAGTCCGAAGTTAGCCTATTGTGATTGTTAGCACTGTGTTCTTACGTGCCTGCTACGGCCCGCAAAACAGGGTTTGTAAAACTATAGAGACCCACTGCCTCAGACTGAAGAGAGGCTGGACGCAGCAGAATTTACAACCATTGACATGAGGTCGCAAGGTCTTGAAGGTTCACGTCGCAGGCGACACAACTCTACATGCAACTTCCGGGTATGTGCGTGATTCGTTTATGTCATTTGCTTGTTTCCTTGACAGGTATTTACGTTCGTTCGATTATTTGCTTCTTTAAGGGTATGTACATGCATTCCAATCTTTGCTTGTTTCGGAGTATGTAAATGCATTCTAATATTTGCTTGTTTCCGGTTATGTACGTACATTTGATCATTGGCTTGCTTCCGAGTACGTATGTGCTAACTTGTCCCTGCATTGCATTATTTTCTAAATTTCTATGCTCATTGTCTGCCTTTAATACAAAATATTATCTAGATCTAGTAAAAAGGCGCGAGGGGGGTGGGATGGTGGGCAGATGTAAAAAAAAAATATTGTTTAGCCAGAGGGGGGTGGGGAAGTAAACCCAAAGTATCATTTAACCAAAAGGGGAGACAGATGTAAACACAGAATATTATTAAACTAAAAAGGGGGGATCGGTGAAAGCACAGAATATTATTTAGCCGAACGGGGACACAGGTGTAAGCACAGAATACTATATAGCTAAAACCGGAAGCAGGCGTATTTCTTGCATTATGCCCAAGTGATGAATGTTGATGACAAGTTATAAATAACGATTTAATGGAAAGGGGGTCACACGGTATATGAAATAGACAAAAGTGGACTCGCGGTAATCATGGCGAACAAATTCGCCTCATTTTGGTACTGAAGGGCTGTACGTATTTCAGCTGCATGAGTCCAACCAGCCCCGTTATTACACGCTCAAAAACCGTCGCATGCTTAGTTTGCAAGGGTAGGGAAATTCCGGAATGATCAAGTTAATGTGAACCGGTAAATGGTTGATAGACAAGAAAAAGGAAGTGTGGGGTAAATGGGCTTTTGTTTTTAAGAGATTCGCATTATCACATGTAAATCTTTCGGAAGAGATTAAGGCATACCCGTAAGATTATCAAAATTTCATTAGGATAGATGAGACAATTTTTCGGCATTTGCTAGATTGATTGATTGATTGATTGATTGAAACTTTTACAAGCCCAGTCCATCATTAGCGATTTTTTCAACTGTAGTTTATTTCGATATTTTAATCTTGCCAACCTATCTCATATATTAAAACCAAGTTTTAAAAATCTTAGATACTACGTACAGGTTTTAAAAGTTTTCTATACATCGCTTCAGATTTTGCCATATAATCCAATCTCTTCCAGATAATCCGAAGTCTGGGAGGCTTTCACCTCTCGGAATAGTGTGTGCATATTAGTTGTCTTATAATATTTTTGTCTGCTTAGCAAAAAATCTGCGCGTTCCACTAAAATGTGTTTTACAGTGAGAAGACATTCACAAGCTGTACAATAGGGTTGTTGTTCCCCTTTTAAAAGGTATTCATGAGTGATCCATGAATGGCCGATACGGAGTCTGCTCACAACAGTCTCTTGTTTTCTGTTCAGTCTTTCATCATAAAAGATCCTGATAAACCAGAACAGAATGCAGCACTGATGTTGTTAATCGTCTTAGGCAATGCGTTCTTGCTAACACAAGGATCGAATTCTTTACAAAGTTTGAAAAGGTTTTCATAAGCCTATCCTTTAAATACTTATATATATTTTCTATTAAAACACTCGGCTGATCGGTAGACTTCAATAAAATTTGATATCGACTCATGGTTCCAAAATATAACGGCAGTGTAAATTATACAGGCTTAGAGAGCAGCGATCACTTCAGCTACAAAATGTCCTGTTTACAATTTTTTGGGGAATTCGAGGCAAAGCACGCTTGTAGAACTACAGTACAGATCTTTGTCGAACTATTTAGATCATTTATTGTGTTTCAAGAATGCGTGCTTAAAATGTTAAGAAAGGTTAGGCTCAGTGGAAACGCAATGCTTCAACATGACACACCAATCGCCCAAATCAAGCTGGCGTGGTTAGGCTGATATTTCAAACACTACAGAAATTTTTTTCTTGGTTTTATTTTTAGGAAGCAAATTATACAAACAGCCACAAAAAAACAACAAAAAAAAACAAAAAAATACCATGAACAAAAAGATATTAATAGGTAACGAAAGCATATTGGAGTGTTGAAGATGAACACTCTCTGGTAATGTATATATAAAAATGTACAACAGTAATCTTAGCGGTGCAACTGAATGGTATCGGTACCAAGAATGTACAGGAAACAAACTTGTGTTAGAAAACTACAGAATCTTGATTGTGCGAAACACTACAGAAATTTTCGCACAATCATGATTTTGTACCGCATGTCAGTTTATTGTTCCAAAAAGCTTAAGAAGTATCTGAAAAGAAAGACGTGCACGGAAATGTAAAAGTTATAACATGTTAACTGCTATTGCCTTGAAATATCACAGAAACTGTCCCTTGCGATGGGGACAGACCAGCTAGGTTTTGGTATTGGTAGTTGTTTATATGGAAAGTGATAACTGTAGCTGTGTTCGGTGGCGTCGTTGTCTCTTGGTAGAAGCTCGGTTTTCAGATCGAAAGGTCCGGGGTTCAAGTTCTGCCTCCGGAGGCCGACGTTTTTTAATTTTTTTTTTGAGGAAAGCTATTTAAAAACATTAATTTTTTGCCTCAGCTATGCCTTAAAGGAGTACCCGACTATGGGCAGGGAAAGATTTTGTCAGTATGCTAGAGTGATGTGCTTTATTTGCTGCTCCCCTTTGAGTTCAGAAACTAATTTGGTTGATATGGGCCTGTCGGTGAACCCATGTAAAGCGCTTAGAGCAATTTAGTGGATTAGGCGCTAATTTAATAAAAACGGTCTATTTTAGCGTATTACTATTTGTTTTGATTGCTACTCTCATCGTCACTCACCCACACACCATCTAACGTCGTTTTGTTTACATGTTTGCTGCTTACACCGTCGCTTTCACCAGTTTTCCAGTCCTTTCTTTTTCTGGTGCATTAAAAATTCATGTACTATTTGTCCTCGTTCAGTCCTTGAAATTGTCGAAATAAGCTTTTTTTTCTTGTACCTCTTTTGCTTTCAATATTTCCTTGAATTATGTCTTTCATCAATGTACATTTGTTTTGACAGATATGTCTAAAAAAGTTAATATACTCTTGCTGATAGTGTCTAGTAACTGCCTTCGGACTTGAAGTTCAGTGAGAATGGATTCGTCGGTATTTTTTTAATCTTTTCACTTTAATCTGAGCAGACGCCTGTGTAACTACATTTCTGCAAAGTTCATCGTTCATCTTTTTGTTGCCTTTTTTTTTATTGCCCATCTCTCAGCCCCATATGTTACCGTCTATACCGGACATTTCATAACTTTAAAAAAGTTCTTTTCCGTTGGATTTTATCTCGCGTTAAGTTCTAATATTTTAAACCTTTACTTTGTTAACTAGGCACTATCATTATAAATTTGACAAAAAATGTTGAAGTTTGAAGAAGTTGCTCGTATTCAAGACGTAAAGAGGAAAAAATATTAAAATAATATAAAATTGCTTCTTTAATAAAAAATAATTTCTCAACTGTTAAAATAAACTTTTTATGTATAAAAAATAATACCAGCCTAGGATTTGGATAGGGATTTCGGGTACTTACACATTTGACAAGATAACCTTTTTAGTTTAACCTTTTGCTAAATATCTATTTTCTCCTGATTCCCCAGATCTTGAGACTTCGTGCGTTTAAAATCCTTTTGATGGTGGCCCTTTTTCTCTCCCCAACACATCACACATATAAGGTCACCGGTACTGCCCCAGCCGCCAACAGTCTAATCACATCAAGAAAAGCACCGGAATCAGAGACCATTAGGCCACATGATCTTAAGCTGTCCACACAGGGCTCATTAACAAGTAGCCTTAACAGCCTAAATAAAGACACTTGGCACCAGCGCTATTTTCAACAAAACGCTGGAGTTGGAACCTTTCAATCTGCACTCAAACATAATCGCAAAGAAGACACGCACGGTTTATTGCAATCGACATGTTTAAAGAACTGCCAAAACGAAAAAGAAGAATTTCTTCAAGGAGGTAAAGAAATTCGAAACTACACTTCAGATTTTCAGATTTACAAAGCATCTTCAGCTGAAGTTAAGGAAAGAAATAAGGACAGAGTGATTAAGATGTTAGGATTGGAAACACTATCAGATGGTAGGTCAACGCTTTCAACTATCGCCCCCTCTTCAGGCAAAAACGCGGTAAATACATCCTTAACCAAATTTTTGAAACAGGATAGTGCGAATAAGGGCGTGGAAATCACTGACAAGATATTTAAAGATCGTGGTCTATTCTCAGGCGTCAAGATAGAACAAAGAGAAAAACGATCCAGTGTGACTTTTATGAACAAAGTTGATTCAGCCTCATCGACCTCAGGTACGCCAAATTTTTCAACTTTTGACTTAAAGACTAAGCGGTCATCAGCAGAGGGCATATCCAATAGTTCCAACTCATTCTTTGATCAAGTCACAACACCCTTATTACATCGAGCAAGAGGCAAAAGCTTTGATAATGATGCAACTACGGCAAGACATGAAAGCACATCATTTATCCCTGATTTTAAAACGTTGACCAAAGAATCTCTGCTACCACACAATACAAGTAATTTACGCCCTGAACCAAAATCTACAGAACTGCCACTGGATGCTAGACCAAACAGTTCTAGTAGCAGTATTATTGCCGATAACTTTATGTCTATGAATTCACTGAGCATTTACACATCCTGTGACCAAAGGTGTGGAGAGGACGCGAGCTTTCCGTGTTCTTGTGATGGAAAATGCGTGGTGCACAAAAACTGTTGCAAGGATCTCCCCCAAACTTGCCCAGAACTGTACAATTCCGCTATTTCCAAGTTTAGTGTTCTTACAAGTGCGTCGGTACGTTGTGATGAAATTTCTACGGTTTTTATGGTTGAATCGTGCCCGATGGACTCTCAAAGAAAAGAATTGCTATCGAATTCTCGACCCAATCAAAGACCTAGCTCAGATCAAACGAGGGCGATGTCATTTGTTTTGGCTGACGCTCCCGTGACAGATTACAGCACAGGAATTGTTTTTGCAAATCTCAGCATCTACAAATGCAACAAAGGGATCGTATCGGGCCAAACTGCCAGCAGTAATATGGCGGGCACATGGAATACTCAGATAGGCACTCAAAATAACACTGTCCCCAACACGTTAAACCATCTACAAAACATTCTAAACTGGACAACGTTTTCGTATGTCCCGCCTGAAGATCATCCAGACTCAGCTGGCGCCCTATGCTACAATAACTGGACCACCTCGTGTATCTCTAAGTTCTCCGGAGTGTTGGACCTTCAAAATGTGACGTGCAACACCACTGTCAGTGAATATTATAGACGACGATTTCTCTTCGCCTCCATGCCTCGGTCCAGGGACCTTCCTCACAACGTTTGTGCTTGGTGCCTATCATACTATCAAATAACATCGGAGCGTGGAGATCGTTTTGGACTCACTGGTTTTAAGCTGCTGGTCTCTTTGTCTGACACCCCTGGGGAGATATCATACGTACGTCCTGGTTATGAGCATGAGCCACGATATAAAAATATTCCATGGTGGTCGTGGACCTGCAAGAATCCAAATGTCTTAAGCAATGACCCACAGGATACGCCATGCAGAGCGGTCCAGTGCGATGAGAAGTTCATTTTTACTCCAGATGGTTTGTGCAGGAAAGGTGTAGAAGCGGAGATTGCCATTCAGAAAGAATTTGCGGTCGTTGACAAACAGTGTGTCATCGACCATGAGAGCTTAGCTCAAGCGGTAAAATGTTACCTGTTTCAGTACCACGGAATGAAGGCTACGGACACGCCGATGAGAGCGTACCATACCTATAATGCGCAACAAGGACTAAATTTCACTACTATTAGAATGAAAATGTTTTTTGAGGAGGAGAACTACTTAAAACAAAAGATGAACTTATTTGACTTGCACGGTACATTCTCAGCCGCAATGCTAGTATTTGTGCGCCGGCATTGCGCCCCGCTACTCCGATTGCAGATAGATAAAACTTGTTCCACAAATTACACCAGTGGTTTGGAGCGCATTCTCAATGATGTCAATGTCAAGTATTGTTTTCAGCTGACACCTGTTGATACATCTTTACACGATGATCTTAACTGTGAAGTGTGGAGTGAAAATCGACTCCATAGTAGGAGGGAGGACCCAAATGCGCTAAGTCTCATCGCCCAATTAGAGAGCTTAAAATGCCTACAAAACACAGGTGAAGTCGGCTGCGTGTCAAGAGGAGGTCAGGATTTACTTTCACTTACTGATAAAGCAACCATAACGATTTTAATGACACTGTTACAGCTAATACTGTATACACATTAGACGAGCGACGAAAAAAAAAGTAAACGATTTTCTGTTCTATGATTGCTCCTGCATTTTTTTTCGTT
>BMAT01010563.1:8087-21265 GCA_019649035.1 Elysia marginata | reverse complement strand
GAGAGAGAGAGAGGGAGAGAGAGAAAGAGAGAGAGAGACGGAGAGAGACAGAGGGACATTGAGAGAGACAGACAGACAGAGAGAACCAAACAGAGAAAGGGTAAGAAGGTAAAAAGAGCAAAACCATACTGAAATGAGTTCATAACGAATTAAAGAAAAGAAGGTATAAAGGCATGTGTACACAACACACTAGATCATATGACAAACCAATACAATTTAAAGTAATTTACTTTCAGGCAAAAAACGTAGGCCTATTTCATTACGCCATCGCATCTATTTGTCTTCGTCTGTCTGTTAGTAGATTTTTTTTTATCTTCTTTCTCATTCTTAGTTGTTACCTCTATCGCCTGTCTCTCTCTTTGTGTTCCTGATTATTTGGTGGAGCAAAAAAAAAATGATTTTAGCTATACTTCAATGAAGATACTTCTTGTACATAACACTTTCTGCTGAAAGCCTCCTGACAATAAAACTCCTAAAACATTGAACGTTGTAAATCGGTGGTCGCACTTTCATACTTATGTAGCACACCCGAAGTCATGAGACGTGGCATCAGAGTGATATCTAACGCTAAACAGGAAATAGTAGGAAAAAAACAAACGTTATTTATTATTACTAGCCAAAAAATACCGGTGGGATTGGGAATGTCTTGTATTTTTGACATTGCAAAGTACACATATAAACAAAAAAGTTTTGCCCGCTTTGTTTGTTGAATTCTATAAAATTTAGGTCAGATCTAGTTCTAAAATCTAGATTTAGAATCTAAAATGTGACTTACATCTAGAAATCAATTTTGATAATCTAGATTTAGAGCTACATATCGGCAATCGGCCTAGATATCTAGATCTGGACAAGGTTTTGGGTACCACATTTTTCTTCTATTTCTGACTATGCTTGTCCTGTTTTCTGTTTTAGCCTTAGGACTTAGGCTCTGCGTGTCAATTTGAGGCTGTGATTAAAGCTCGCGATTCTGTCGGTTGTGATGGTGGGCTAAGTATTTTATATTGACGCAAAGAAAATTAGGCAGTCACAAAAAGTTCTTGCCTTGTATCCCTCACATGGACGAACGGACAGACAGACGGACAGACATACATGGAGGGACGGACGGACACACACAGAGACGGACGTACAGACAGGCGACCGGACACACAGAGGGACGGACGGACACACACAGGGACGGACGGACACACACACAGGGACGTACGGACAGAAAGACGGACGGACACACAAACAGGGTTGGACGGACAGGACTGACAGACAGACGGACGGATACAAACAAGGAAGGACGTACACACAGGGACGGACGGACAACCAGACAGACGGACACACACACAAGTGCGTACGGACAGACAGACGGACGGACACACACAGGGATTGACGGACAAACAGGCGGACGGACACACACAGGGACGGACGGACGGACACACACAGGGACGGGCGGACGGACACACACAGGGACGGACG
This sequence comes from Elysia marginata, assembly GCA_019649035.1. Classification (NCBI taxonomy): domain Eukaryota; kingdom Metazoa; phylum Mollusca; class Gastropoda; family Plakobranchidae; genus Elysia; species Elysia marginata. The sequence goes on along the minus strand of BMAT01010563.1, from coordinate 19,804 downwards.
GACAGATTGACGGACGGACACACACAGAGACGGACGTACAGACAGACGGACGGTCACATTCAGAGGCGGACAGACAGATAGACGGACGGAAACGCAAACTGGGACGGACGGACACACACAGGGACGGACGGACAGACAAACGGACGGACACGCAAACAGGGATGGACGGATACACACAGGGACGGACGCACACACAGGGAAGGACAGACAGACGGACACACAAACAGGGACAGACCGTCACACGCACAGAGACGGACGGACACACACACAGGGGCGGACGGACAGACAGACGGCTGGCACACACACAGGGACGCTTTCGAATATAAAAATTTTCTCATCAAATTATCAAAAATTTTGAGGAATGCTAGTAAAACTTTTGTTGATTTGAGGTACAGATAATAGGACATTCAGGATAGACTATGAAGAAGAATTTACTCAAATAAAGATTTTCCAATATTCCACTCAACCACCGCGCTCGCGAGACGCAATGTCTTTCATCACTAGGCTTGGGTATTAGCATGAAAACGGTTAGTGTCTTGGTTTCCCATGCGTCGTTTCATTTTTTTTCCTAATTTGAATGACCACCTGATAACTTGCAACGTCCATGATTGAAATAATTATAGATCCAGTGTGCACCAAGTTGAGAATTTTTATTTTTTGAACATCTTTCGGACTTGGCATAACAATCTACAAATGCCTCACTGAACAAAAAGTTTGAAGATGTTCCACTTTTCCAGCAAAATTTTAATTTCTAAAATCAAGGTGCAGGTTATTTGTATATATAATGAAGCAAAATCCATCCATTCCTGCGAATAGAGCATAATGTATTTCTCCAGCAAAAAAAAAAACATTAAAAAAAACTAGAGGCAGACCACTATAACACCGCCGATAACACTAAGTAACGACTTGAAAAAACTCCGTTACGAAGACATCGACCTCAATTCACATAAACACTTAACTACATGAATCTACGAAAAATGGCACACTCAGAACAGACCAGGTGTTTTGCCTCTCCTGTAGGAGATAAAGAAGACCACCCAAAGCAGCAATGTCGTACTACCCAGCTAGTCAAAGGCAAGAGCACAGGCAAACGCTCCTATTTGTTAAACAGACTCCTGATATCTAATCTGGTTCTAGATTTCTGACTAAAGACGAAATAGATCAACGTTGGGTTTCCAAAGGGTTCAGACTTTAAAATATATGGCTTGGAATAAATTGTATCGGATAAAAAACTGGATAGACCGTAGATGAATATATTCAATAGAAGGACTTATGATTAGAGTCAACTCTATTAAGTTAGTTATTTAATTTTTTCTCTTAGAACGATTGATTCTTTTGGCATAGCAGTTAACTTGGACTTTATAATATTAACATGTAATACTACTCCTATTTTTGATCCATTGTAACCCGTTTTAAAATTTTTAGACAATGCAAGTCTTTTTGAATTATACATAATTACTGAGAACCGCCAGAGACACATCGTAGCATCGCAATCAAGGTTTGACCTTTGAGAGCAAATGCCTCAAAACACGGAGTCAAGGTGTCACGTGATATACTTACTGAGTTGCTGACTGAAAAAACGAAATCACTAGGCCTAGCCCTCAGTTGAACACTTGATGTTTGAAAAAGTACTTAAGATTACGTTTAAAAGGCTTAATAGCTTGTGCAAACTAAAAAAAGTATTACTTAATAAAATTTTTATAGACAGGGACGTTTTCAACGGTGGTTTCTAAGCCTTGATTACTTTATTTCTATGGAATGGATCACCGTACTGATGGGCGCTTGTCTGATAAGCTTATCAAAAAAGTTCTTAGCTTCTTCGTGCAATCATCAAAGAATCGCTTTATTACCGCGTTTCGGTTTACCTAACTGAATAAAGAAAAACTTTAAATTGTGACTTTGTTTTGTAGCCTATAGACTGAGCCATGTCTAGTTTTCTAAAGAATCTAAACCTAAATTTACAACAAAGCACATAGGTCTAGCTCACAATCATTAGATCTAGACCCTAGATCTAGATTCTATCTAGATCTAGCAGGATATGTGTCGAATTTTCATTAAGGTACCCTTATTCCACACGTTTGGTGATGTTTGCTTTACTTATTAGACAGATTCTTTCTATCTTTAGGCCTATTATTTTTTCATTCCCGTCTTACTGCCAGCCTTTACAGACCGATGAGCAAAGCGTACAAAATTAGTATCGAATACGAACAGAATAATATTGCAGTATTTTTAAGGTTCCGTTGACCCGGTGCATATCGATCCTCTTTTTATTTTCAAAATATTTAATACTATTACTGACTATTATAACATATTGAATAGGTTGATTTATTTTACTTTTAGGCTTTTATCGCAATATGAAACGATAACAAAATTTAGGAGCGAACATTTTATATGTATACGGTATCAATACCAGTCCAAAAAAGTACTTGAATATTGCACGCTCTGCTTATACGGAATAATCCTGGCATTGGCCCGCTGGCATCACTGACGAAATGAAAAGGATCATAACCCATTTTTAACACCAGCGGGCCAATCCCAGGATTACGTGCAACAAAGCTATATCGAAACAAGAGATCTAGGCAAAGAAGAACAAACAGTATTAGAACTTGTAGAAGTCAGAATTAATAGCCACAAGTCATGTCTAGATTAGAATAGACTGCGATCAGAGTCAAAGTCATAAAAAGCTCTGCCTATCTTAATTAATGTTGGATTGTTGAATGAAAATAAACAGAGTCTAGATCTAGATTCTAGATCAAGGTCACTGTAAGTTCAACGGGATTGCAATTTTCCGTCCTAAATTTATGATAACCACCAGAGAAGAGATACATGTCTAAAACAAAGATACGGGGATTATTTTTATACTAATTGAAGTTCAACGTAAAGAGATCCTTTGGATTTTAAAAGGAGCAAATTTTTGCAGATTGTATTTAATTTTGATTCGATAGACCAGGCGTTCTCGACTGACTAAGCCTAGACCAATGGACACGAACGAATCGACACGTTTAAAAAAAAATCAATATTTTTTAAACATGATGCTCGTTTAAAAATGTTGTTATCTTTTTTTTCGATGAGAGCTGAAAATTTCCAATGAAACAAGAGTAGAAAACATCCCACTCATAACATCAGGCTTAAGCCTTTTACAGGCAGAGTAGCAGTAGCGCTTAGCTCGGGTCAGTATATCACGTGGCAAGCGCCGGAATGTTTACATTTCGTGTATTGACCCCATTCGTTAAAGACATTTTGTGTAGTTGATCATAAAGCAAGGCAAAGGGTTTATAACATAGTGCTTTGCTTTGGCTTTTGGCTATCAAGTAAGCGGACGCTGCCAGAAATGTGGAATACAACTCTTGTGTGTCTGCAACATTGATCCGTCGCACTTAAGAGTTCTACTTCACACTTCCGGGAGAGTCCACCATCTTGATAACCATATTGATCAATCGCATAAAAGAGTTCTACTTCACACTTCCGACAGAGTCCACCGTCTTGATAACCATATTAGTCAATCGCATAAAAGAGTTCTACTTCACCCTTCCGACAGAGTCCACCGTCTTGATAACCATATTGATCAATCGCATTAAAGAGTTCTACTTCACACTTCCGACAGAGTCCACCATCTTGATAACCATGTTGATCAATCGCATAAAAGAGTTCTACTACACATACTTCAAATGTATCAAGCGAAATGTGATGCTTTTGTCCAGAAATATTATATTTTGTAAATCGACCACACTATAAGGGAAAATATGAAAAAAGAAATTGTTGCAATGATCTCAGATGCAAAAAACAACTCCCACATTTTGATAATGAAGACCAAATCCAAATGCTTGCTATGTCTCAAAAAGTACTTTCATTTATTATTGAAAGCACATACAAAGTATGGAAAACTGACAGAAAATACAGATCAAAAAAAATCGCCATATTTATCTGGCAAGGACTACATTTTGAAAAAAACACTATTCATGAAACATGAAGATAAGTCTGTCTTATTGACTTCATTTTTGTGGCCAACGGCAGCATTGACAAAATAGGTTTTTGAATTGTTTTCTAAAGTTGGAATTAACCACTAGGTAAACGAAAATGTTTAAAGCAGAGTTAAGACCCCGCAACAGCTCCAAGCATCGATCAGCCAAGTTACCCGACGGAAGAATACTACTGTCTGTGTACTTTATGGTGTAGTAAATGTTTATCGGTATACATGTAACAATATCAATCACACATACGGCAATAACAGATTTAACGAGTTTCTTTTCTTTGGTTGACATCTTCTGGGACTCTTTGTTCGATGCCAAAGACTTTTTAACGCGAACACTTCTGTAGAACGTAAAGACAAGAAGAATGGTTCCGATTACAGTTGCTGGATAAAAGGCGTAACACACTAGGTTTTGTCCGACGAAACCAGCATAAGAGGCCACGTCTTTCGCCAGACGTACTGTTTCCATCCCAGTAACATTGTAAGCAATACTGCCATTCTGAACGTAATAATGCGTTGCAGCAATGCCGTTCTTCGCTATACCACCTGCAACCAAAATGATGATCCAAACATTAGCCTCGAAAATAAATCCTCCCTGGATTGCCCATATGACCAATTTCCGTCTGAAAATACGCTTGACCTTGGAAAAAAAATTAAAAGAATATTATAAGACAAACTTATATTATATAATTTAGAACAATAACAAAGTGCTCAACAATATCGGAGAGTGCTATTCATTATATATTTTTATAAGGATCAACTTGCTTGCAGAGTGAAAAAGGCTTTTTGCAAATTTTTCGATATAAACCGCCGCTGCTGCCTTACTACTACTACGAATACTACAACAACAACAACTACTACTACTACTACTACTACTACTACTACTACTACTACTACTACTACTACTACTACTACTACTACTTCTACTACTTCTACTACTACTAATGCTGCTGCTACTACATGTACTACAACTACTACTATTACTACTACTACTACACTACCACTACTATTACTACTACTACAACTATTACTACTACTACTACTACTACTACTACTACTACTACTACTACTACTACTATAGCAACATGTACTGCTACTACTATTACTACTTCGGAAGTGTTCAAAGAGTATGATATTATTTCTCTTACTGGTTTCAACATGCGGTTTTATAAGATTACCGTCAACGGAAAGGCAATGCAGCACAATCTTTCCCATGTGATGATAGCTGTTATGTATGAAGCGATTGAGTCTGTACCTTGTGCGCATGGCAGTAAATAGTTTCCTATAAAATGGTTGTTGGCGTCTATGTCATTTGCTTTTGCAATAGCCGAATGTCTAGTTAATAAGTAACCAGTCAGGATGGTACTGATCACTACATCAGCTATTCCCAAAGCAAAGAAGCTGATGTTGGAAGTTGACTTTAAACCATCTTTAAAGAAAACCGCAATGACTGCAACGTTTGCCAACGATGAGAAACCAAAAACGAGTATGCCGAAGCTTGTAAACAGGTCTTCCAGATGCCTTGGCAGTAGTGTCACGTAGTTTGAGACGGAGTAGATGTGAGAGTAATTTCCCGCTGGATACCAACGTGAAAGTTGACTCATCTTTGCAGTGCTTTCAGACAATGTACCAAGCCGTTATGTCCTACTCCTCAGTTAGAGCTTACAGTCTCTATATGGTCACTGTGCTTCAATATTAAAAAGGAAAGAAAAAAAGATTAGGTTTAAAAGATTAGAAATTCAAGAGACAACTCCAATTTTCCAAAATAAAATTGGTCTTGAAAATTTGAATTTGAATTTAAAAAACAAACAAACAAACTAAAACAAACAAATGCAAGCTGTCTTTTGATGACTAATAATTATTGATAACAAACTCTGTTATATCAAATAAAACATTTTGAAATGCAAAGAAAGTTTTGGAATTTCTTCTTTGAAACACCTATCAAATAATTGCGACATTTGATCGGTTTAGGTCGTTACTGAGGCAATGGATCTTATGCGTCTTGTCATCCTGTTGTGAGTAAACTTGTAAAGTGTAAGCAGAGAGGGTTCATCTAGAGCAATTTTAAAATCTCTCGAGATCTGCTGGATTAAGTGCTTTTTACGGGCTGCGAAATTAATTTAGATCTAGATTTGGTTGACACTTCAATACTTTTTTTTAAGCAAATTACATAAACCAAAGTTTAAATTCAACATCCTTTCTTGTATTAGGAGCTTGGTTGTTTGTTTGAATTTTAACGTCTCTTTCCAACTACAAGGTTTTATCAGAGACGGCGCTTGGGACAATTGAAAGCGCTTGCTCACACCACATCCAGTCACATTATCCTGACACCGGGCCGGCCAGACTTAGCACTAAATCCCTAATGCCAGACACTTGGCGGATCAGCTGCTAATACCAATTTTAAAGTCCTTGGTTTGACTCAGCCGGGGATCGAACCATGCACCTCTCGATCTCTGAGCGAGTGTCTTACCGCTAAGCCACAGAGCCTTTTGTATTTGGAGTAGATTCTTATATTATACGGCAGTTTAAAAAAAAACATTGTAACGAGGAGTGATGGTTATTTGAGATAACAAATTCGTTTTACATTTCCATTGCCTTTGGAAACAACTCAACTTTAATTTCGTTGTTTTTAGTAAGAACACAGTTTTTCTGTACAGCTGAAATCCTGTACCCTCGTAGTCTTTCTGACTAACACAAAAAGGACTAAGATATGGTTAAAGTCTTCCACCACCGAAGGCAGTCTCAAGACTACATATTCCCGCGACAGGCCAATACACACCAAAGCAAATTCAATTCATATTTCACAGTATTACAGTACGGCTGCCTGTTAGGCGCTCAAATACTAATTTCAAGCACTGATTTTAGCCAGATACCCATTTTACAGGTGGGTGGACTGAGGTAAGTGTGGATAAACTGCTTTCATAAGGCTGTTACAACATGCGTCGTGGTTGGGAATCAAACCCACGACCGTCGAATCAAATGTCAGACGTGCTAAGCACAAAGCCACGCTGCTCACCATTAAAAAAAGTTGAAACAGCTTTCAATTTCAGTAAGCTTTAATAAACTACCTTGCGAGAATGGCTTCATACCTCCCCCTCCCAAAAATAAATTATACTTTAATTGTATACCCTACATGAGCTATTCTTTGCCAGTTGGACTGTTCGTTGTTGTTTGTTATTAAAAAGGAAAAATTATTGTATTTCATCTTTTTAGACTGATTAAAAACCGTTGGTAGGCCCCTGGTGACTATTATCCTTCTGCCGTTTTTTATTTCTTCAAAGTCTCGCAACCAGTTAAAAATGGTCGGATTTCAAGGTTGATGTTTTTAAGAATGCATTGTATCGAGCTTTTAAGAGTAAAAATTACATGAACCTTTGAGTTATTCTTCCGAAAGATGGAAGAGTATAAAAATGTTTTTCGATTTAGCGATTTTCGCCCGAGGTCGCCGATCAGCAATAAAATAAATAAATCATACCAAGAACCGACTTTATACACTGCATTATTCATTAAAGGGAGTGAAGCGATATTTTTTCAAGACTAGGCACATTTAAATTGTAATTGGCCTCTAAATTTAACCACCTCTTTGCCGCGTTTTCTCTAAAATATTTCCCTTTTGAAAAAATTCAAGATCGGTTTACAACGTTTAAGCTGCGGAAAGAACAAAAACATTTAATCAATAACCCGCTTTTTCGTTGTTCAGTGTTACTGACACAACAGTCTACAGTCTTGCAGTCTACCTTTAGCGAAACTAACAAATAAGCTTCAACAAGGCGTACATGTAACGTAAAACGAACAGTTATATCCAAACTGGTCTGTGTTAAATTTTGCTACTCCCGTTGAAATAAAATTGTACGACTTCCTAGATACTGCTATGAAAGTTTATTTCTTTGTAACCGTGGTCCATCGTGCTTCTTTTTTGTCTTGTTTTCTTTTTCTTTAATATAGCTATAGTCCGTTCCATCCCCGAAATGAAACTCGAATTTTAGCACTTAACTCTGCTTAATAAAATAAAAAAATGCTGGGTTTTTTAAATGTATAATTTTTACCTAGGTCTCATTTCTTTTGACTACACTACACAATATATTTAAGATTCAGACGTAATGTAAAATTGTAAGATTGTTTTGGTAAAATTTGCATTGGCTTCAAGTTTTACACCGCAAACTAAATAAATTTTTTTGTATGAAAAAAGAAGCGAAATCAATTTTTAAAAAGCCCTAAGGTAAACCATTCTGGCCTCGGGGCCGACGGTCAGACCGAGACTTTTTCCTGCGCTGCGACGGCATAAAAGGGTGAAGGTAGTCCCATACTCGACATGAGCGTAGGGGAACGAGGAGCAGGGTCCTTTTTTTTTCTAGGCACACGGTATAGTGAGGTAGTTTGCCATTGCTTTCCTCGCCGCCTTTACTTTCGCTCAGTCTTAAAGACCTAGCTACCCATCAAGTGCTGGGTGGGCACAGGGGAGCAAATAAAATTTAGCCCGAACTGGGGATCGAATCCGGGACCTCTCAGATAGCGGTCAACCGCCCTACCGATTGCGCCACTGCTCACCCCCGACAGCATAGGCTCATGAAAAGATAGGCGTTGCTGTAGTACAGGTAAACTGAAAGAAAAAAAGTTGTGCCGTTACAGAGAGGCACGTACAACACAAACATTGTGTTGCCTAAAACCTGTTGTACTTTCCTTAAAACACTCTATATTTGTAAACTTTTCAAATTATTCCGGAATGTCTAACCTTCTTTTTATAAGTACTACATAAACCAACTCGGTCTTGAAACTTACTCAGATTCTTTTTTTTTCTGTCTGGTTTTAGTTTCGAATATTTAAAGAACGGTCTTTATCTTAGAGAGCAGCATATGCATTGAGTGTTCCGCTAGAACGTCCATATATATGTATATTTACACATTTCATAATGCGAATAAAAACAAACACGGTCAATACATGACTAACTTGAACATCAAATTGGTTCTTGCCACACTCAAAGTTTCCTCTAACCAAAAACTTTCACCAATTATCGGATGATAGAGGGGTGAATAAAAATTTAGGTTTGTCCATGCCAGGTAGGGAAATTGCGGAAATATCCTATTCATACTTTACAATTAATTTACCGATTCTCTGGCACGCTTTCCAGCAATTTTAGTACGGTAATTCTACATTGTTGAGACACTCCATGAAAAAAACTAAATGTATAGTTGCATACATTCTTGAAGCAGTAAACAACCTTGGCAAACAAGACCGAAAAACCCACTTCGAACAAAGCGTAATTGTTCTTTATATAATTTAAAAGATTGGGAAAATGGCATTCTGCCTCGTGTTTGCATAAGCGGTTTTCATTTCATAATAGAGCTAGCAGTTACTCGTCTTTGTTAGGTTAGGTCACGCATCTAGAATCCAGTAGTTTTTGTCACTGTAAAATCGAAAAGATGTTAACTATTGTCGTACGGCATAGATGTAGTTTATCTTGAATAGTCTGCACTCCAAATGATACAAGTTTCGGCAAACAACTCGAAGGCGAGGTATAAATTTGTTGATTGTTTGGGAAAACTAAAAACAATATAAGTGTGACGTTACATGCAGCTCTCTTTAACGACATCCTCGACACTGAATTTTTACTGTAAGGAATTTCGCACCTTTGACATTTTGAAAAAAAAAATTTCACGAGGAAAAACAGAAAGAATCACGATTATGAAAAAAAAGGTTCATTTAAACTGTTCTTTGTCCCTGAACCAATGGGAGATAATACCATATCTTCATTATTATAACCTCTTGTATTCATTTTATTACGGTATTAACTTGTTTGCTACTCGTAGGTTTCGTAGATTTGAATTACCTCACAAATTCAGTGCTACACCTACTCAAAAACAAGACAAAGAGGTTGTTAATACGTATTACAGTATTATGATTTTAAGTTTGGATATTGTTAAAAGATCGACTTATTTAGGAAATATACAATGAAGGCCTGCTGTAGAAAAGATAATATTATGTGCCATTTTTATGTTTTTGTTCAATTAATAAAGACCGTAGAGAAGGGGGACGTTCAAAACCTGTATCCTTATATTTAAGTAACTTTTTTTTCTTTTTGATTCGTTTTGTTCCTTTTTTTGTTTTTGCTGTCCTTTTAAAATAGCCATATTTTGTGTGTTTTATTGCAAGGAGTTAAACTTCGTTTAATCGAATTTTTTAAAACCAATTCAATATAGAATGAAAACTGGAACGCACAGAAAGCTTGGGACTCGATGCAAGTCACAGCCAGCTTTGTGTCTTCGTCATATCGACGTGAATTCTTCAGAACTTTCACAACTGCAGATGTATGGGAAACATGGGAAAAACAATTCTTTTTCAGATTATGCGAGTCACATGGACTCAGATTATTGAACCCGTGTCCAAGAGAGCATACAAAATAAAACTTAAAAACGGTTATTGTTCAATTACATTTTATTTATTTGTAATCCTCTCTTATACTAATTTAAATTATTTCTTTGTTTGCTTTGTTTTTATTCGCAAAGGCATTAGAGCTACTGTTATCGTTTTTCTTCCTTTTTGTGCATCTTTTATGTTTGTGTGTGTGAGGGGGGGGGCACCATTTCACGTAAACTATGCAATGTCGTTAATATTCCCGCCTCCTCTAAAAAATCGAAACATAAACATAAACAAAAAAGAGCTAATAACAAATATTTTACAAAATTGTAGAAAAATGACTAATTCTACAGAGCAAAAGAAAGTAAAGGTCTACCTATAGTAACTCTAACTTTTTCCCAATCAAAATTTGTCCAATTTCATATTTTCTTAACTGGTAAAACAGTAGGCATAGAGCCAGTAGTGAATGTATGCCTGTGGATTATTGTACCGCAAAGCGCGTGGTGGCCCAGCTGTTTGAGGAAAAGAATTCCAAGTCAGAAGCCTTTGTTGGAGAGAGCTGGGAAATTGTAAACAATAACAGTTCTTAGACGAAATTATGGTAGTGTCGCGGCCTGTGTTGTAAGACTTCGTATGAGCGCACTGGCCTACCAGTCGGCTCGGCTACGGACTAAGGCAACTACTACACAGCGAGATCTTTCGCTGTGGCACACTAAGATCTGTTCACTCACTGCCAGTCTCGGAGTACGGAGCAGGCGGACACTCACTGGATTTTATGTCGAAACTGTTCACAAAGTTTCATTAAAGTCATATTGTTGTCTTGGATTTATGTGCTTTGTTTTCTTCATTGTGAGACAGCTAAATTGGTGACCCCGACGACTTGTAAAGGTTTTACAAGTTACCTAGGATCTGTAGACTTTCAGTATCAAGTTTACATAGATTAGACCTATGTTCAAGTCTACTTCTTACCTTTAAAAGGACTAAGATTTTCCAGTTTAATGGCAGTAGAAAGTGTCGCTATAAAACTCCCGACCTTCTGGGTGACAAGTCCACTTGCCTGGTTTGCACAAACCGAAGCACAATTCGCACTCAGAAACATAACCCAAGATGAAACCAAGTACTTTCATGTCCTGGCAGCGCTGGACACCAACACGGCGACACGGGCGCTGTCGCTACTCACAGCCCCCCACAGTACGGTGCCTTAAAAGAGTTTTTAATCTCTGTATTCGGTCTGACCGACGAGGAACGCGCCTCAACATTGTTAGATCTACGTGGATTAGGTGATTACAAACCTTCAGAGCTAATGGACAATATGCTCAGCCTGCTAGGTGGCCACACGCCTTGTTTCCTCTTCAAACAAATTTTCATGCGACAACTCCCTGATCAAGTTCGT
>BMAT01010560.1:14283-25047 GCA_019649035.1 Elysia marginata | reverse complement strand
TCTCTCTCTCTCTCTCTGTCTCTCCCTTTCTCACTTTCTCCCTCTTTCTTTTTTCCGTCTTTTCCGTTCTTCATTTTGTCTTCTCTGACTTTTAATATCTCTCTACTTCTGTCTTGCACCCCCTTTATCTTCATATCACTGCTCTCTTTCTCCTAATCTGTTTGTCAGTCTATGATCATGTCTTGCTGTTCGTCTTTCTGGATTTCTATGTGCATCCCTTTCACTTTGTTTATCTGTGTCCTCGTCTAGTCAGTCTGTGCGACTGCAAATCCCTATCGCTACAAAAATGTCACATCTATTGCCTATGCCGCTTGTGTTTCAGCGTCTCTAAGACTCGAAAAATTTTGCTGGGACTTCTTGAACGTCATAAACATAAAAGCTACCAAAGAGAGCGCATGCTTGGAGAAGGCAATGTTTCTTTTAATTCAGGTTGTCTTCTTGAGCTTTATTGGTGCTGCCCAAAGATGCTGTACATAAAACTATTAAAAAGGTGTCGCCGTTACTTTCCATTGTTCCTGTAATTCTGAACAAGTGTCTCGAGGTTTTGTCCCTTGTGGCATTTCGGGAAGTTAATTTTTTCTTTCAGTTCTTCATAATGCAAGGGGAGGTTGTTAATGTTATGGTCTTAACGTTGAGACTACAGCCAAACACCAACCGTGACTGAAGTCAAGCAGAGGGCGTAAATAGGCTTAGGAGACTTAACCGAAACTTTCAAAGCCCCTTGCAAAGACGGTATGAAGACAAAGAGAAATCGGTTTTTTTTTATAATTATCGATTGTGCGGCCTTAATTTTTTTTTAAATCGTGAAAACCTAACCCCTAGACTTTACATTACATAGACAAAGTGACACAGAAGAGACCTAGATCTACATGCATTTAAATATGGCTGCCGATCTCCACAACCCAGACTTCAAATGACATCATAGACTGCCAAACAATAATATTATGTATCGCCCTTAGCATACGCCAATAATTCCTTGATTCTATTGGCTGCGACTCAATCCTTTCAGTCTCCGGAAGAATAAGGCTGCGAACATACTGCGTCTGGTGGATACGGGCCGGGCGTACTATGTTCACGGCCTTATGTCTGGGCATGTCTATGCTTAACGCCATAAAATTGCAAATATGTCAATGAAAAAAATCAAGTGTTTTATATAAGAAATTTATAACTATGCAGTAAAGCTAGACCCAAAAAATGTGAAGTTCTTTGGAGACTAATGTATTTCTGTCTGAGTAGATCCAACGCAGACAGAAAAAAAATATTGAATCCCGTCTGGTTTACTGAATACTGCAGGCCTGAACGACATACTAGAGACAACCCTATGAAGATAGAGCTTGCCATAACGTCCTTGACATTGCAGTTGACTGAATTTCTACTATTTGTTTTATTAATAAATTAATGTCGCCTAAGCCTCGGGAACTGATCTCCCGCCGAAACTAATTTGTTTGAATATATTTACATTTCCTTAGCTTATAGGTTGTGAAACATCCTTGACATTACGACTGACTGAACTAATTCCAATGGCTTGGGTAGTTTATGTCTCCTAAAACTGTACGGTTTTAGGGTGTCCTTGATATTACGATTGACTAAACTGACGCCATTGGCTTGGTTATTTTCTGTCTCATCAGTTTGTACGGTTGGAGGATGTCCTTGGCATCTTGGTTGACTGAGCTTTCGCTACATACTAATTTGTTTGGATAACTTTACATCCCCTAAGTTTTTACAATGCCCTAGTGTCACAATGACCAGTTAGAAGTGTCTAGGTCCAGTGATCAAATTACTGTCCCTGGTCTATCCCGCGATTCAGAGGAGGTTCACTGGGGCTGGGGTTCTTTTGCCTCTCTCTCTGTCTCTGTCTCTCTCTGTCTATCTCTGTCTCTGTCTATCTATCTGTCTCGCTCTCTTTCTCTCTCTCTCTTTATCCCTCGCTGTCTTTGTCTCTCTCTCTCTCTCTCTCTCTCTCTCTTTCTCTCTCTCTCTTTTTCTCTCTCTGTCTCTGTCTATCTATCTGTCTCTCTCTTTCTCTCTCTCTTTATCCCTCTCTGTCTTTGTCTCTCTCTCTCTTTCTCTCTCTCTATCTCTCTTGTCCACTGTACTACTGTCCAGACAAGATGTAAAAATCACAGAAAGGTAATCAAATTATCTGCATCGGTATCGCCGAAGTAAACAGCCCAACCAGACAAAATAAAAAACCGAAGCACAAAGAAGTCTATCGATCTGACTCGTATTGAACTTTAAGATTATAATTGGGCAATTTGCCAAGTGTTCATTATTCACTTCCTTATCAGCTGCATCATGGGACAAACCGGTAGGGGATTTCCCGTTGTTTCGTTAGATCTCATCCACTGGCCAAAAAAAGCTGCTTGCTTTGAAACCGTTCGTCTAATCTCGCTTAGGCTACTTTTTATACGCAGTGGTTCTGATATATATCTACCACGTAATTCTCATTGTTGGTGCGGAATTCGGTGTCAAGAGTACTACAAGAGCGTTTTATTTTAGATGCGTAAAATTTTTTTCTCACTGTCACGTGCCACACAAAAAGGTGCGCAATTTTCGGAAAAGATTGGTGTTTTCCCAAGGCTCACGTGACCCTACTGATATAATAGGTCAGAGACATTGCCTAAAATTCTTCCTGTCACTAAAATTTGCCAACACTAGTTGACTTATCCTTATCTTTATCCTCTACCCTATGCTCACATCAAATACGCAGCAAAACCACTTTGTTCTGTTGAAACTGAAGGCACGGCTTAAGATTGGCTCATTTCCAAAGGTCTTTTTTCTTTCTTTTTTTTTTTGGCTATCATGCGAATTGTAAAGCGAATAAACGAATTAAACGCTTATTTGTTAGGGCTGGAATTACTTTCATCTTTCTTAATACGTTTTATGGTCATAGGCAGCTGAGGTTTTCTCCAAAAAAGCATTTAATTAACCTGTAAGGTCATGGCAGTACTCGAAGCCCTCCAGCTTAGATTGGCTCTATAGGTTGATAAAGTTTATCTATTTCACTTGTAATTTGATCGTAGACTCTGACTATCTTCTTGTCGCGACAACCGGCTATGTGGCCTAGCGGTAAAGACACTCGCTCAGAGATCGGGAGGTACGGGTTCGATCCCCGGCCGAGTCAAACCAAGGACTTTAAAATTGGTATTAGTAGCTGATCCGCCTGGTGTCTGGCATTATGGATTTAGTGCTAAGTCTGGTCGGTTCGGTGTCAGGATAATGTGACTGGGTGTGGTGTATGCAGCGCTCCGTACATCACAGTGTGGCAGCACGCTTTCAATCGTCCCAAGCGCCGTCTCTGATATAACCTTGTAGTTGAAAAGAGACGTTAAAATTCAAACAACCAACCAACCAATCTTGTCACGACGACAGCGGATAAGTACCCTGAATCAATAAGCTCAGGTAAAAGTGCATAAATTATGATCATCTCTGGCAACGGAAAGTCAGTGAAGAATTTTAATCGATTGGATTAGTCAAGTCAGGGGTTTTTAGCAAGGTTGTACGATCCTTGAAGTTCGCTCTACTAGAGTCTCTGTCTCTGTCTCTTTCCCTCTCTCTCTCACTCTCTCTCTCTTTCTCTATCTATCTATCTCTCTCATTCTCTCTCTATCTCTCTCTTTCTCTCTCTTCCTCTCTCTCTCGCTTTTTTCCCCTCTCTCTCTTCCTCTCTCTCTCGCTTTTTCTTCCCCTCTCTCTCTTCCTTTCACTATCTTTCTCTCTATCTCTCAGTCTTTCTGTCTCTCCCTCCCTCTGCCTCCCTTTCTCTCCCCCCCTCTCTCTCTCTCTCGCCCTCTGTCTTTCTCTCCTCTGTTAAGTCCCTCTCTTTTTTTCGTCTCCTAAATTCTTGATTGTTCCAAATCCATTTTAGATCAAGAGATATCTAGGTAGCTGAGAAGTCGAGCCTGTGATAAAAAGCGCTTTTAAACTTTAAAAATGTAGTATATCCATATTACAAACGCTCAGTTTTTTTTTTAGATATGAGTTTCTTTATATCTATATTGCTGTAAGGCATTCAAATGCTATAATTTCCATTTTACAAATTTTTAGGTTAATACGATAATTCAACTGATGTATCTCTCTCTATCTCTTTCTATCTCTATCTCTCTCTCTCTGTATCTGTCTGTCTGTCTCTCTTTTCATCTGGCTGTCTGTCTGTCTCTGTCTCTGTGCCTGTCTGTTTGTCTGTCTCTCTTTCTCTCTCTTCTTCTCACTCTCTCTCTTTTTCTAGTTTGTCTGATTTTGATATAACTTGATATAACTTGATTTTAATCTCAGTTTCCACTGTCAAACATTGTCTCCTCAAAACCAAACGAAGTAAGATGAACTCTAAGAGCGTGCTGCTGTGGACACTCAAAAAGAAAAAGAATAATAAAATTTTCTGTAAGTTTTAACTGCAAGTACCGCACTTTGATTGTCCCAGACAGCATGAGCATGTACGGGCCAAACAGATGAGTGCCCATCCCCACACCACGAACTGCTAGGCTCAATTTGTGGTATAGGGAATGAGATTTCAACAAGAGTAGCGGAACTTTCCTGGTGTCTCTCCACTGCCTTATGAATACAATCTTTTAAAATTTATACGACCGATTTATTTTGAAGAAAACTTTTTATTTAGCTCTATAGTTTTTAAGTTCTAGATGTCAAACCGTTTATAAAAGTAAGGAACTTACCAATATAAGACCCTGCAATCTAGGTCTAGATTACAATAACCACTATAGTACTTTGGGGAGCTGTCTTTTAGAAAAGGGATATTACCCTTGTTTTACCTCTAATCTCATTCCCTATATGTGGAAAACTCCCCAGGATTTCTGGACGAATGACTTTGTTATACGCCAGTTCAATTAGGTGATGCACGAGTAACTTTATCGTATGATTTAAATATTGTAAAGGTATGAAATTAGCAGTGGAGAGAAGTAGGCTTTTTAGTGGAAATGCCCGAAAATGTCTGCCTTTAGTATGACTCGAACCTTCGACTTATAGATGCTTCGGCACCCACCGCCTTGCCACTTAGAGAAACATAGCTTAAACCATGTCGCCACTACGCTCCTTATCGTAGAACACAAGTGGCTGAACAAGTCACTTAATGGCCCGAAAGTTCAGGTCTCACATAGTAATAATTATTTTCCAGCCCTTTTTCACTCATTCTGGTAGTGACCGTCTCTGTGTCCTAGCGGTAAGACAATCCCTCGGAGATCGGGAGGTGCGTGGTTCGATCCCCGGCCGAGTCAAACCAAGGACTTCAAAATTGGTATTAGCAGCTGGTCCGCCTAGTGTCTGGCATTTTGGATTTAGTGCTAAGTCTGGTCGGTCCGGTGTTAAGATAATGTGACTGGGTGTGGTGTGTGCAAGCGCTTCTCACATCACAGTGTGGCAGCACGGTTTCAATTGACCCAAGCGCCGTCTCTGATATAACATTATAGTTGAAAAGAGACGTTAAAATTCAAACAACCAATCAACCAGCCCAGACAGCATGAACATGTTAGGGCCAAGTAGGTGAGTGCCCATCCCCACACCACGATCTGCTAGGCTCAATTCGTGGAATATCAGGAAAATTCCCCAGGATTTCTGGACGAATGACTCTGGTGCCCGACAGTTCAATTAGGTGATGCACGAGTAAGTTTATTGTCGGACTCAAGTGGATGAACAAGTCACTTAAGGCCCGAAAGTTTTCTGAGTTCAGGTCTCACATAATAATATTGTCGTCCAGCCCTGTTTCAATCATTCTGGTTCCACAACTAATCTACGGACTGCAATGTTCTCTTCTTTTGGTTCTTTCTTTATCTGCAATGTCAATACGACAATGCGTCGCAGTGCTCTCTCTCTCTCTAATCTCTAAACCTCTAATCATTCTGCTTGTCAATTCTACCTGACCGGACAGTTCGTCAGGCTCTACAGAATTCGAGATTTCTTGAAAAGTCGGTCTATTTGAAGGACGAACGTGACCGGGGGGAAATGGGAGAAACCCGATGTTTAGCGATCGAACTAGATCTAGGCGTTCCGGAGTTGGAACCGTTGCTTGCATTCGGATACCTTTTGATAAAGTAAAGAGCGTTTTTTGTATAGCGCCTAATCCACGAAATATGTGCTCTTAACCTTTACATGCTTTTGATGATATTTTAACTCAATGCAGGTTTTGTGATTGGTCCTTATGACTTGTGTGTGTATGTGAAGCTTTTCCAAGAATCTTGAAGCAGTGAACTAGTTTGTTAAGTACGGTACTTAGATGTTTTTTACATTAATTAAGTTAATGCAAATTTTGGAAGATTATAGACTGTTTGTGCATTCGTGCGGAGCTAAATGCACGTTTAGCGTACTTTATTTTAGGTTGTCATTTACAATTAATTTTTTTTTATAAACAGTTTCTATAGTTTTCCATCGAACATTTTATTAAAATGTATCTAAGAGTGCCGTTGTAACCAAAGGCCAAAGTCACGGAAAAGTCAGATAGTCTACGCATTTACAACTGCAATATTGTGTGTCATGGAGAAAAAGTGATATTATAGTACAGGAGAAATCCTCTTGATGAGCCGGGGGCCCGTCGATAGTTTTGATCCACTGGCTCTGTGGCTTAGCGGTAAGGCACTCGCCCAGAGATCAGGAGGTGCGTGGTTCGATCCCCGGCTGAGTCAAACCAATGACTTGAAAATTCGTATTAGCAGCTCATCCGCCTAGTGTCTGGCCTTATGGATTTAGTGTTAAGTCTGGTCGGCCTGGTGTCAATATAATGCGACTGGGTGTGGTGTACGCAAGCGCTCCTTCCATCACAGTGTGACAGCACGCTTTCAATTGTCCACAACGCCGTCTCTGATTTAACCTCGAAGTTGACTGGGAGGTTAAAATTCAAACAACAAACCAACGATCACCACCTACTTGTGGAGATCAAAGAACTGGCTTGAGAGGCAAATCCATGCAGAAATTAACTAATTTGTACACTAATTTGTCGACCTGACTTTTGAGGGAGTTAATACTTGGGGGTAGTGACAGTGATTTCCGGGAGACCATTCCATATCTCAACTATCCTAAGATCAAAGCAGTTTTTGTCCTAACATCTAAAGCGGCAGTTTTGTTTTGCTAGTTTTTAGCAATGAACTCGCGTTCTATCTAGTGTGTTTGTTGAATATAAGATAGTCTTCAACATCAATGTTATAAAACCGTTTGTTAGTTTGTATGCCTCTGTCAAGTCCCCAGGTAGTCTTCTATACATAATAATAATCATAATAATAATAAGAAGAAGAAGAAGAAGAAGAAGAATGTTAATAATAATAATAGTAATAATAATAATAATAATAATAATAATAATAATAATAATAATAATAATAATAATAATAATAATAATGAAATACATTTATATAGCGCTTTTACAAAATGCTCAAAGCGCATTAGACAACAATGACATTGACATCTTTTCAATACACATTCACAGAACAAAATAAAGTTAAAGCAGCTTAAGACGTCCAAGGTTTGTAGCCTTTGCTTGCAGCTGAGGTTCGATATTTCTGGTGCTAGTCTTGTTGCCGTTGTTTAACGCTTTCTATTTTTATTGCGTCTGTTTTTTTGTTTTATCGGGGACCATACAGTTCCCGTATTCCAAATTAATGTGAGCGCACTAGGTATTTGGAAAGAGTCATTAGCAAGGGTAATGGTTTCGCTGTTTGAAAATAAAACATTACGTGTCTCACTAGGGAATTTGATGGAGGGTATTCACCAGTGTAACTTTGTGTAATATAAGAAGCTTCCATAGTCAAGTTACATCAGTGTAACTTTGTTTGACCTATAAAGCTTTTATGGTTACCTTACGTCAGTGTAACCTAGTCTAACGTATAGAGATCCTGCGGTCAACTTTTGTCATTAGAGACTCTAAGCACACGCACCGTGTCTCACTACGCGTACCTGGAAATCGAAAAGTAGGTCGAGAAAACTCCAAAAATAATGAAACCAGTTTATAATAATAGACCCACAGTACAGACGTTCGCGTCATACCCACGCGTTGCTGCTTAAAGTCCGTATTGCAACTTTGTGGGACGTAGAGATAATGTATGATCAAGTTACGTTAGTGTAACTTTGTTTGGTCGGTCTAGAAAGCTCTCATAGTCAAGCTAATTATGTCAGTGTAACTTTGTGTGACGCAAGGATGTTTTATGGTCAAGTTACATCGTTTGTAACTTGTGTTAGACCTACAAAGCTGTCATTGTCAAGTTACGTCTGAGTAACTTTGTGTGGCGAAATGAATCTAGGGTCAAATTGCGTGAGAGTAGTTTTGTTTGTCCCAGAGAGCTTTTATGTTCAATCTAGGCCAGTGTAACTTTGGGTGGCGAAGATAGCTTAGATGGTCAAGTTTTGGCAGTGCAACTTTTAATACTGGTCAAGATTCGTGGGTGTAACTCTTTATGATGCAGATAGTTTCTATGGTCAAGTTACATCAATGTTACTTTGTGTGGTGAAGACAGCTTCAATCTAAGATCAAGTTGCGCCAGTGTCCCTGTGTTTGTGTTACATAGAAAGCTTTCGTGATCAAGATACGTCAGTTATACGTGACTCGGGTATCGTAATCGCGGAGAATTTCGAATCGCAAGTTATGAGAGTTTTCGGTAGTCAATGCGCGTATACGTAGCTTGAGTTGTCATGAGAAACTCAATTGGTCATGTAGCGCTACAGGCTTCACGTGAAAAAAACAATGCACTGCATATTTCTATGATAAACAGGATACGTATAAACTTAACGAACGCCTTGGAATAAGCAACCCGTACATGCATTTTTACAACACGGGTGCAGATGTAGTGGTTATCCTGTCTCCTTGATCTATTTTTTTCTTTAATTTAGTACATGCACCTTTTGTTTTTCTTTTGTTTGTTTTGAATTGTTAATGGATTATGTTTTGTACAAAATTGTCATTATGTCAGCATTGTTTGTTTGGGTAGATGTACTGTTGTAAAGAGCTTCGAGCCTACATGTAGGAAGAGGCGCTAGAAAATAACTTCATTATTATTATTATTATTATAGAAAAGCATGACATTTTTCTCGCAATGTACCCAAACGAATCTTAAAGTCGCAAGGCCTACTCTTGATATATAGGCTTTCAAAGTTTAGTGGGTGTTCAGAAGTCAACCTTTTTTATATTTTAGATATTGACGTTAAAACTATTTCTGGACAGTTTTCACACCAGATTCGTGTTAAAATTTTAAGTTTTATGCGTTTAAATTAAATTTGTGTAGTTACTTAGGACTTTACACCTCTATAATAGCTGTCTAAACTTTAAAAGCAGTTTTTCTCCCCTTTCTCAAATTTCGATAGTTCTAACCCTGCCGACTTCAAACTACTATAACTTCATACAGAAACATGATAGAGCTTTTTGTTTGTTGTATTTGAAAGTAGAGAAAATAAGCTTTTTCTGTTTATTGTATTTGAAAGTAGATAAAATAAGCTTTTCTGTGATACCAGTATCTGACTACCTTCCAATTTTGATTTTAGCCTCATTTTGACTGGTTGCAAGAGTGACAGAGGCATGATAGAGCTTTTTGGGGGTTTTTTTTGTTGTATTTGAAAGTAGATAAAATAAGCTTTTCTGTGATACCAGTACCTTACTAATATTCCAATTTCGACTTATGCCTCATTTTGACAGGTTGCAACACATTAATTGCACATTCTACGATTTCCTCTTTGTAACTCTGTCCGAACCAACTCATAACCGTCAGCTAGCCGAAACGCAGTCATAAAGGAACTGTGCAAAATGAGCGTTTAGCGGTGAGAAAAGGCCGTTTAGTCTTTTGATGCATGGAAATCTGACGACTAACCACACACCGTGGTATTGTAAAGCACACTCTCACTAACTTCATGAGCTGTTGCCTGGAATGGATTAATTTTGTTTGGCTGAGCCGCGGACGAAAATATTAATCCCTTCCGGAATTTTAAAGTAATGTACCGTCGTATGCTAGGGTGGGTTGATTTGGATAGACTTGGCGTCTATAATAATTCGTTCATGGGATTTGTGCGTGTGTAACTTTATTTTTATCAACTCGGTGTAAATATAATAATGTACATGTTTTTTTAATGCAAAAATTAAGCATATACTTTGCAAAGTGTAAGGAACTGTTGTACATTTTACTTCAATGTCACCTAAATAGTTCCAAATGGCTCATACCTGGTTTATTCTTATTATGTGCACAGACTGAGATTCAAAATAATCTCTTACAGATTGCCTTTACAAACTCGCCTTCCTGTTTAAGGTTCTAAACGACATTTATGTTGTTCATAGATGGATGAATTTAGTGTTACTTGTGTTTTTGTGAGATTCGGTTTAATTGTGCTTACAGTGTACAAAAATAACTGCTTAATGAATTTGAATGTGATTTTGCCTTCAAAACTGAAAGTTTGCAAAGTTTTTACATAAATTCCAATGATTCTGTCCACTTCGAGGAGCAAACCTGTAAAGGATGGTGGGGTGACGTTCTGAACACATCTCCTTTGAAGCCTTGGGAAGGTTGCTTTAATTTGATCTCGATATCGGCAGAGATAATATTGGGGCCGACCATATTCTGCTTTTAAACAAAGTAAGATAAATTTCTAATAGTGGCATAACAAGAAAAAATCTATTGATATTCTGAATATGCAAAATTAGACAGACACGGTTTTCTTTTTCTGACGTATACAAGGCGCATGGCTTGGGGACCATCTGGTGTCGATATAGGCATTGCAGTTTTCGCATCAATAAGTTTCAGATTCGTATCCCCTGCTCGGCTAGGTCAAAATTGTATAACTCTACTTGAC
>BMAT01010559.1:77408-94489 GCA_019649035.1 Elysia marginata | reverse complement strand
GACTTTATCAGCTCCGATGCTGTGGTCATCCCAAAACCGCCCAAGATTCGCAAAACTGCCTGGGGTTCCCGTTCTCATTCAGATGTCCCACAGGGTTACAAGCGCGTGCGCTGTGGTGAAGACTGTGGGTATGTCCGCTGTGCCTACAGGCAGACGGTGACCCACTTTCATTGTTTACGGTCAGACTGTGGCTATGGCTTCAGTGACAAGTCTCGCATAGCTCAACACACATTGCGTCACCAGCGCCTTGACCAGCTCATGGGAGATGATTTCCAACAGTTCAGAGCGTCCGTGTCCTGTCAGAGAGCAGACTGCGAGTTTGACGAGAAAGCTTCTCATTTCCACTGCCTCAAATGCCCATACTCGTGTGCAGACTCTAGCAAAGTACCCGCCCATCGAAAGTACCACGCAAAGTTGGACAACATCAGCAGCAACGGGTTTACAAAGTTTTCTGGAACAGCCGACTGCCAAATTGCAACATGTGCCTATTTTCGAAAGCAGACGCACTATCACTGTACATTCCAGGGCTGCACCCATGCAGTGCTTGGCCCTTCACAAATGGCTCCACATAAACTAAAGCATGCCCAGCACCAGCTAGTTAAGTAATCTTATCATCAACATGGACAAGTGAGAGCTGAACGCTTTGGGGTTTCAATAAAATGTGGTTGTTTTATTTTTCTAATTTAAAATTAATTATTTCGAATCATCTCTATGCAGGAATTGTATGCTGTGAAACATGAATGTGTTTGGAGAAAGGTTCTGCTTAAGTTATCTCTCAGGTCAGTCAGGGTGGTTGTATCCTGGTCTAGAACAACTTTCTCAAAGCTGCCAAGTAACAAACTTAAAGGGAGGCTTGTAAAGAGTGGTTGGGTACCCAGGGTCAGTTTCCAAGTTTTGACCCTTATGAAGTTTAATCCATTTCTGAACCATTTAAACCCATTTTGTATAAAATTTGCAATCATTGAATGGTTTTAGTTTCCATTCCTGTTTGGTCATTTTGCTTCAGATCAGTTCAGTAGTTCTTGGCAAAAAAGATAAGAAAATGAAGAATATTGCCCCAAATGCAATGCCTCAAATTAACTATGCTCAATAGACTGCAATCCTGGCATATTTGGCATGTTCTTTTTTGAATTTCTTTCTTCTTTTCGTAAGTGTGCACAATTTGATGTGGAAACAAATGTTATGACATTCGAAGGCTTTGGTCTCTGTATCTTGTTTTCTACTCAACTTGCAGTAGTTAAAAAAGTTCTAGTTGAAATATTTCAAGAAGATGCAGTCCAAACCTCATACTTCGAATCTCTTAGGGATGAACAAAAACATTAAAATTTAGAGGATTTGAAATACATTGTGTTTTCAAAGAATCATGTTTATTATACACTTAGTCATTTTCTGCTCTTTTACTATTAACAATACCTTCCTTTTTCATATCAATCTTGGAGACATAAAAAAAAAGAAAATGATTCTTTGGGCCATAGACTCTGTAGGTTGTTGGGTGGCAGTTCTGGGCAGAGATCGTCTATTATTATGTAAGCCTGTGATGGTTCCAGGTTTGTTGGAGTGAACTATTGGAATACATTTAATAAAAACGTGTATAAATGGCAATCTAAAATTTGAATTAAGAGGGTTAAACTTTGAATTATGAGATCAAATCTAGCATAGCCAAAGAGGAAAATAAAACCTCACTCTTAGAAAACTTCCAATTGTTGTTAGAATTTTCAGTTGTCAGACCTCAATAATAAAGGTTCCCACAGTAGAGTGTGTTTTGATCTGAAACTGGGAATTTTAGTATCAAAACCTCAAAAATAATACAATGCAACTGCAAGGTTTGAAAGGGTTTTTCCCGGGTTGCACACAATCTTCTAAGATCAAATTGACATGGTGTAAACACAACAGAAAGAAGACAGAGATTTACCACTCGTTGCATTTGGTTCAATTTCTCTTTGGTGCCCATGAAATTGTAAAACGAATAAGTTAGTGGGGTTTATATAATTGTAAGGTAGAAGTGCAGATTTTACAATGTTTTGTTCCTTGTTGTATTTTGCTATTTGAAATCAAGATGAATGCTTCATTCAATTTCTTGAGCTATTAATATTTCTTAGCTTACAGTGTTTTTTTTTACTGTAAAACTTTAAAAAGTATCAAAATGGAACTTTACTATGCTCAGTGCAATGAATTTCATCATGACTTTCTGTCCATTTTTTAAGGCAGTTCACCTTAAATGATTGCTTTTAAGTACAACTTTACCTGTTAGTGTTGAACAAATGAGCATCGAAAGAAAAAATGTGTTGTTATTTATTTCTTTGCATTCCAAATGAACTTTATACTCCTGAGATGTTGTTCCTATGCAATCCGGCACGGAGAAATACTGCTGAGATGTCTGCTGAAGTGGCAGGTCGCATTAGACCTCATGCCTTGGTCATTTACTATTCTACGGTTATAATTGTGGATGAGGTTTCTATTTCAATATTTTTTTCTATGTATTTGAACAACTGTTGTGTAAATTTCATTCTTAGTTAAATATACAGTGGGACTCCTCTTGTGTGAATTGAACTTTGAGGGTATCTGCTTACATGGGTCTAGTAATTTAACCCCTGAATCAAGACCTCCTCTGTTGTAAGACCAGTTTTTACCAACGAGTTTCCAGGGAGACCACTGTATATATTGATTCAAAGTTCTGACAAATTGCCTCAAATTTATCAATCACAAATGCGATTTAATTGGGAAATTTTATAATTGTATTTTTCACCTGATCTTTCCTCTCAACCTTTTTTATCAGTCTATTGCTTTGAAGAAAAAAATTGATGTATTCCTTTATACAGTCTAACTTTTGAATTAAAGCTTAACAGTAAAGTGACAAAAATTTAAAAAAACAACGAAGAAATGGCATGTGCGAGTCGAATGTTTAAATTTCTCCAAAACTTGTTGACCATTCCTCCATTCAAACTTTGAGTGGAAAAATGGACAGGTAAAGTTTTACAAACACACACCTAGTCATAAATATGAATATAATAATGCATAAGAACATTACAATTTGTGTATGTCTTGATTATTGACCTTGACAAATTTTGTTAAGTTTTGTTTATCATTTAAAATTTTAATCAGAATTCTCCCCCCCCCCCCCACATACAAAATGGTCCAGGCACAGAAGTACCAAAGTTAAAAGTTTGGTATGTCAGTTTGTTCAAACTTAGTTTATGGGAGATGAAAAATCATATGCAGATTTTTTTTTCATTTTATTTACTTTTTGGATTCAATGTTAGTAATTTTTTTTGTTATGATGAAGTGATGGACTTGTTTTTTTGGCATTGTATTGACTTTCCAAGTTAATTGACGCTCACTTCCTGGCTATTGAAGCTTAAGTTAATCTCTCGTTTATGTAAACATTGTCACAGTTTATACATTTGATGTAACAAGTAGCTCAACCGAATGAAATGGGAGGGCCTAAACTTATAATGTGCAAACACTTGTATAAAAGTTTTAAGTATTGTGAGTGAGATGGCCAAGTGTCCTGATTTGAAAACCATATCTTTTCTCTTTGCCTGCGCAATGGCAATGATTTAACGTCTTCAAATGAGATAGTTGAATATAAATTCTGGCCCAAGTTTGTCAATATTTTACGAATTCTGGAGCCTGTTTTGAAAGTGAAAAATTCTGTTTAGTCATATATATACTGAATACTTACAACAAGATCCCTGTTTACGTTAGGCCCTCTTTAAAATTGTTCCTTCTATTGATTTTCAATGTGTGTGTGCAGTCAAGTTTTTCCTGTAAATAGGGCGAATTGGAAATTTGCACTACAGCAAGTTTGCATTGCATAAGGGAAATAATTATCATCTAGTTTTAGAAAACATTGGGTTTTTTTTTGGTTTTTTTCCCTGTGGTTAGAAAACATTGTTAAAATGTTTTTTTTTTCCTGATGTCATTACCTGTTGCGTTGAGGGCCATTTACTTTTTTTAAAAATTTTTTATGTTATTTGCTTTTTTTTTTCTACTGAAAAAGAACATGTTTTCCTCAAAGTTCCCCCTGGGAAAGTTTTCATAGAGAAGCCGGCTTTTATTCCCCTCTAATAGACCTTTGAGACAAATACTACCTTCTGAATCACAAGGGGAAAAATTGAACTAATGACATGTCTGTTAATGTGGCGAGATCTACAATAACAACACAGCTATCATTATACTTATAGCTAGGGGGTCAGTTGGAGAGAGAACAGTTACGTTCATTACATTCTCGTAACTTTTGGCAAATTCTCCTTTGAACAAATTGTGCTTGCCTACTTGTCTTGTAAAAAGGTAAATTACTGGGTTGTTTTTTCTTGTTTTGTCCTTTGATCTATATAACAGTATATTTTTATTTGATTTTTTGTGATATTGATATATATTTATGGTGATATCTCACAACTACTGCTGTGTGTAACAGACTGCTGACTTGAATTCTTTGCTTTCACGTTCTTTGTCAATGTAGGCTATCTGTTGTTTTTATAGTTTTGTATACTATCTCTATGCAAATTTAAAACGGTTGTAACTTGTATGTTGATTTATTGTAACATTTCATAACCCTGAAGGTACCCACAATCTTCGTATGTGGTTCTCACCTTGAATGCAGCCGAGGTTTCCTCTCACTCTCACAGACAGTCTAAAATATGTGAACACAAAAATGCATCAAGTTTGAACCCACAGCTGACCCCAGAGTCTAAAACATCTGGATTTGATACACGAGTGTGTGAACAGTAGGATCATGTGTGAAACCCATCATTGAGCCCAAATGATTCCGCAACAACAACAAAATTTTTTTACCTTCACTTTTTAGTTTTTTAACTCAATTTTGTTATTATTACAATGAAAACCTCATACTTTGAATTTGTTGGAATGAAAACAAAAAAAGAATTTCAAATTTTAAGGGTGGAGTTATATTCAACGGATCAGTTTTATTTACTAAGCCACTTCTCAGTTCTGTAGCAGCTTTCTCTGTCATCCCACCCTTGTGTAATGCAAAAACAAACTTCTTTCATGAACCGTAGACACCTCTGTGTAGGTTCTAGGATAGCAACTTTGTGTATTGAGTGTTTATCATGAAACTTTCATGCCTTGGAGAAGTAAAACCGCAAGGGATTTGAAAGAAATTGATAAAGGCCTCAATATGAACTTTGAATGAAGAGAACTGAACTTTATCAAGTTTGAATCCTGAGTTCCAATCTAACAAAGCGAAAGAGGAAAAACAAACCTCACACGTAGAAAACTTCGTATTATGAGAAATTGAGACTATCAGACTTCACGTTTTGAGGTTTCCATTGTATATCTTTTTGGGATATAAAGATAGATATCAAGAAGTTTCTTCAGTCTAGAAGTGAAGAAAAAAAAAATGAAAATTGCAAAGTATGAACTCATTGATGTTATTTGGATGCGTTATAAATGGATAGATTGAGAAAACAAAGAAAAAGAATACAAACATGGAACTCACTAAAAATGAGTATCTCTAATGAAAGCTTTTCGTAGTTTTGTGGTTAGAGTTTCATGGCAGACTTGCCTTGGGCTATGAGGCTGTCGTAGTCAAGTTTATTTGTCTTGCATCCAAGGTTATGAGTTGAAAGTCAGAAATTCCATTTTTGGAAAAACGCCATTCAAAGAACCATTTTTTTTTCTATGTTTTATATCAATACAAGTTTTAATATCTTTCCACCTAATATGGATGATTTCATTAATTTTCTTTACGTTTGGAAGTTTAGAAAAAATGTCTTGTTAGGATCAGAAAAAGCAACATCTTTGAAGGTGAAAATTGAGACATTCGACCCATTTCCCCCTGGGCTTGAGACAAATGTTTGTGCTTTAAGATTCCCAATTGTAAGATTGTACACAAGTGAGATCTTTGTTTATTGGCGAGTAGTAGAGTTGTGATTGGTCCTGATATGATTTAACATGAAATTGTGAAAGTTACATTGGGCAGATAGTCACCAGTGTTACAGGAGTGATCATACAAATTATCTCACTAAATTTCTGTACATAAGACGTATTCAGGCAGCCATGGTTGTAAATCACTCGGTTCGTGAGAGAACATTCCAGCATCTTTAGTTTTAAATGTAAGATTGTGCCACATTCTAATCAATGATTGAACTGAACATACAGAACCAGATTTTGAGTCCATTCCATCATACAAAAAAAGTGATTTTTGTAATTGGTATATTTTATAAATATATATGAAATAGCCATGATAATTGGTTTGATTTGTTTGTTTTGTAAATTGAACATGCTGGGGGGGTTTTTTGTGTCAAGTATAAACTATGCTCATCTATCCAAGACTTTACAAAGTTCACTGCTGATCTTATATTATAAAGCTTTTAGATTTTCTAGATGTTTCCAGAATGTTTTACACCAGCTGCTGATAGTGTCACAGACTTGTTCAATCTGATACATATATATATATAATGTAAAGCAGGAACCAGCGAGTTATAAACCTGTAGCACCTGCTAGTGTCACTTGTGCTCACATCGTTATGTCTTATGAAATAGAACTGCTGAGAACATTTTGAAATTTGGTTCTTGTTCATTCGTGTTTTCATTTCTCTGTCTTCCTTACAAGCCTTGT
The DNA here is from genome assembly GCA_019649035.1 of Elysia marginata. Taxonomy (NCBI): domain Eukaryota; kingdom Metazoa; phylum Mollusca; class Gastropoda; family Plakobranchidae; genus Elysia; species Elysia marginata. The sequence goes on along the minus strand of BMAT01010559.1, from coordinate 87,910 downwards.
GTAAGTTAAGACTTGTGTACCTTAAGTCTTGTGTAAGTTAAGTCTGGTGTACGTCAAGTCTTGTGTAAGTTAAGTCTTGTGTACGTTAAGTCTTGTGTACGTTAAGTCTTGTGTATGTTAAGTCTTGTGTACGTTAAGTCTTGTGTAAGTTAAGTCTTGTGTGTGTATGTTAAGTCTTGTGTATGTTAAGTTTTGTCTAAGTTAAGTCCTGTGTATGTTAAGTCTTGTCTAAGTTAAGTCTTGTGTACGTTAAGTCTTGTCTAAGTTAAGTCTTGTGTACGTTAAGTCTTGTGTAAGTTGTCTTGTGTAAGTTAAGTCTTGTGTACGTTAGTCCTGTGTACGTTAAGTCCTGTGTACGTTAAGTCTTGTGTACGTTAAGTCTTGTGTATGTTAAGCCTTGTGTGTGTACGTTAAGTCTTGTGTGTGTACGTTAAGTCTTGTGTGTGTACGTTAAGTCCTGTGTACATTAAGTCCTGTTTTCGTTAAGTCTTGTGTAAGTTAAGCCTTGTGTACGTTAAGCCTGGTGTACGTTAAGCCTGGTGTACGTTAAGTCTTGTGTACGTTAAGTCTTGCGTACGTCAAATCTTGTGTACGTTAAGTCTTGTGTACGTCAAGTCTTGTGTACGTCAAGTCTTGTGTACGTTAAGTCTTGTGTACGTTATGTATAAGTTAAGTCATTAGGGTAGACTTTGTAACCAACAACCTTGGACTCAAATCACTCAACGAAGAATTTCAAAGGATTTGGAAGGACTGGGTCTTGATTTTTTTTTTCACTTAGTAAAACTTGATGCAATCAAACTTAATATGATCTCAAGAGGACATAAGTAATATAACTTCTATTAAAAAAATTTAGTTTTGTGCAAGTACGTAAATTTAATTGTCCCCCAGGGATCCAAAAAAGAATCAGCCTAATTAAAAATTGACTTCATGACTTCATCAACAAAAAAAACACCACTGGTATCCCCCCTCGAGAAATGTAAAAAATTTGTTTAAAAATGAAAACTCGGAAAAAAAAAGAGGGGGGGGGGGGGCGATTTCCCGAAAAAACACATTTTCGACTTGACTAATTAATGTCTCAGTTGCAGATGCAGTGAAAAGATTAAAACAGGGATACAAACATTTACAAAGAGAGCACACACAAGCTATGTTGTTCAATATTCGTTTTGGACAGTTGCTGCGAATTTGTAAAGTTTGGCACAGCACAGAAAAAGAAGCAGGAAGAATCAACATTACATGGGAAAAGTGGTTAATATTTCTGCATCTCATTCACGGAGATTGCAACAATTAGCGAAATTGTTGTATCCATTTCTCATGTTTTTTCTTGTAGGTTTTTCTCAAAATGAGATCTTTACCATGAGGAAGCAAATTGAACAAACGCTGAAACTTGACAACTATGAACAATACTGGAGTTCAAGAATGTATGCCACCGTTGACAATAGAATTACAACAACCACAGGAGTGATTATGCATAAACGGCAAGACCTAAAAATAGCAGTTAGTGATTATGCATAAACGCCAAGACCTAAAAATAGCTCTCTCTCTCTCTCCCCTCTCTATCTTTATCATAAAAGCACGTTGTTGCTAAAATACATTGCTTGTACGGTATTGCTAAAGTACATTGTTTGAGTAGCTAAAGTATATTGCTTGTACTAAACTGAATAAGTAATTTTCCCCAATTTTTTCGTCTTTTTTTTTTTCACCACATTAAGAGTAATGTAACATATTTGCCCATTCAAAAAATAAGAAACAATAACAAAATTGAACATCAGAAAGAATTTTATTCCTCAACAAACCAAGTGTAGTAGCTAAGCTTGTAGCTCGTTAAGGTAAAATAACTTATAATCATCTTTGAGGGTACATTTATAAATATACAAAAGACAAGGGCAAAAAGAGAAAAAAGCTGACATGATAAAATTTATGAATGAAAAAGAAAATGAACAGCAAAAGCCTTTGTAACAAATCTTTTCACAGATAATAATGGAATTTTTTTACCCTGATCTCTATCAAATCAGTTAAAATTGAAAATTTATTATTTATAGGCCTACCACTAGCATTTTTGTAACAGACACTTAAGAGTATCCTTCAAACTTCAATATAAATGAATTGCATCAGTGTCAGCTGAAAATTTAGCCTTGATGATAAATCTACAGACTTTTAGCACTTTAACTGGTCCACTGGTGATATTCTCTGTATCAAGTACACGCAAGTCAAAGTTCACTTTACATAGGACAGTACTGATTGAGAGTAACAATGAAATAAACTTGTGATTTCGACTAGGCGGAATTAAGGAGACATTTTTCACAACAAATAATGATAAATACCCATTCCCTTCAAAGAGTAATTAATTTTTTTTTAATGATAAATACCCATTCCCTTCAAAGAGTAATTAATTTTTTTTTTAATAAAAAAAAAAACACCACATTCCAACATTGAACAAAATATTTACTCAAGAAAATAGTTTTTGTACAAAGTGAAGGTAGATGCTAACAAAATCATCTTAAATATCAAAGCTCCACTAAGAATACCACATTCATAACGTTTTATTTCTCAACAACCTAGTTTTCTGAGCTTTTTATTTGTTGTAAGAAATTATCCTGACTTTTTCCAGAAATTATAAAATAGTTTAAAGCTCAAAGTTTCAAGAAAATTATTGAAAAAACTTTTTTGCTATAAGGTTTGCAACCACCTGATGGAACATAGTGTTGTAAACTTAACTTTGAAGACAAGACAAATTTTTTCAAGTCCAATTCTTGCTCTGTTTCTAACATATTTTTTTTCATTCTTTTGAAAATCATAAATTAATGGACTTATCTTTTATTGTCAAAGTCCGAGAAAGAAGGCAATGTTCAAATTATCAGCACCTTGGAAGTAAAAAAGTTTTTAAATTCAACTTATTCCAACTTTTTAAAAATCATATACATCTATCATGATCCAAGATCCACAAACCATCAGAACTGACAAACCTTCAACTTTTCCTGTTTCAAAAGATGAAGATTTAGCCTAACCGATTGGCAAGCAAATAAATTTTGCCTAACTGATTGGCAAGCGAATAAACTAAGCCTGACCAATCAGCAAGTAAATTAACTCAGCATAACCAATTGGCAAGCAAATAAACTAAGCCTAACCGATTGGCAAGCCAAATAAACTTATTGGCTTTACAACTTACACCTTGCAAAATACAGTATACCTTCTTCTAACATATATTACAGCATTAGTTTTAATAAAAAAACTTGTTTCCTTCTTATCCTTTAAACAACACACATTGAGAACAATAAATCTAAAATGAACTTGCCACCGTCATCTCAACACTGCGACTCCTGATCTCTTAACATCACAGCACTAAAATTCATAACAACATTTACTGTTTGATATTTTTCTCTTTTAACAACCAAGCATCACCTCAACCATTCTTTCTTACAAAGCAAGACATTTCGGCAATACTATGACAACTATGCTAACGAAAATTGATTTTAATCTTTCAGCTTTTTCTTCTTGCCCTTGCCCTGTGGTTGGTTCCCTGCTGTAACTGCTGGTGCCGGAGTTTTGTTGTCGGTGGTCCGTGCTGGCTGCCAAGCTAGAGGTTCCTTCCTGTACATGCTCCAAGGGAACAGCGTCAACTGGAACATGAGGAGAAAACAAACATTAGGTTTTTTTTTCACTAAAACATGGAAAACAATTCAGAGAAGGGAAAGAGCAAACCTTCTCCTGCAAGATGTTTTGGCCTGTTGGGGCACAACTCAGATACATAAGTTGGTACTGAATGTAACCTATATGTCATTTAATATTGAAACTAGCAATCAGAATGAATTACACAGACCAATCCAAATATTTCAAACTCCATTTAGACAGAGTTTAAATTCAATTCAAATTATCTGAAACTTGACTTCTCATACCTGCCATTCATACAGATTAAAACAGTATTATACTGATTTTTTGCCAAAATATTAGAAAATACTGATTTTCTGATTTTTATTACAAAATATTGATTTTTTACTGCCTGGCAATTACCGCCCATGGAGCCAAGTTTCAAAGATTTAATTTCCAGTGTTATCAATTTTTTAGCAATCTGAAAGTTGTTATTAGTACATGTATGTACCAAAATGCTTTACGATAATAATAATAAGATTTTCGATTTTGAGGAGTGGCAGGTCTGCTTCTCAGTTGACATTGTTTAAGAGGTGTCAGACTTGAAACACAAAAGTAGTCCTAATGACTACAATATTCAAATTATTCAGGTTTAATGTGGAAGTTGCAAGAACCGACTTTTTTTCCAAAAGCTACAAGACATGATGAAGTATTTTATTGAGAATATTTTGTAACGGCCCTTTTAGTTCCATAGGATTGGTAAAAAAAAATTATTTTTTTTCATTCAGGGATAAGATATTCTTGTTTGATTTCCTATTCAAACAATCAGTGCTGCCATTTCTTCATACAACTTTTTAGTTGTTTTTTTTTTTAATTTGTTTGAAAAAAAAAAGGTCTATGGTTAAACTTGGACTAACAAGTTGGCCAACCTTCTTTCTTTGACTGCGGTGTCAAGCTGTTTGTGGCAGAGTTACGTGGTAGTATGTACTTTATATTATGACAGTTTCTTTGTTAGTGTAAGCCATGGCTTGTAAAACATACATTATAAAATATGTTAAATAGCTCCTCTACACTATTCAGATCTATCGCCAAGCCATAGGCTAGGCCCTTTTAAAAATATGACAAACAGGAAATGAAAATATTCAAAGTGCGTAAGTCCATGTATTTGGTATCATTCTGCATGTAAATTCTATGCTGAATTTGATTTTGAAGCCAGATTTGTAAAATTTGATAATTTCTACCCCTCTTTTTTCGCCCCAGCTAAACCTATCTCCCGATCTGACTGAAAATATCAAGCATTCAATTGCTTGAGTTCTCAACAGCTCAGATCTATCCATTTGATTCAGGTGGATCTGAAGACTATTTTGCCCCACACTATGCAATCTAGTGTCAAGCCAGACCTCAGATGGCTTGAATGTATGGCTTGGCGATAGATTTGACTAGTGTAGGGAAGCTATTAGAAGTAGTAGGTCTATGGGACTCTATCATAGCTAACCGAAAAAAACAATTCCATCATGGGCATGGACAAAACTTGTACAGCAACAAAAAGTCCAAATTGTGTATATGCTAGTGTGATGCTTGATCTAGAAACTTACCAGAGAAGAGATAATCACTCCAGCAAACAATATGTAAAGCGTGTGGGAGAAAAACTGGGTCACATAGCCGCAACCGAATCCAACCACCTGTAAATTACAAAAGTAAAAACATGAAGTAAAAACAATCAACGGGTATTCTGCATGATCCTGTACACAAAACTCATCTTATGATACATTCTTGTGATTCTTATGTTTCTATACAATACATGCTCACAACTACTCTTGGGTCATAATTTGCATCATTTGACAAACTCCTATCTTGTATTTTTGAGAGTTTTGGTTGAGATGCAATAGTTAAAAAAAAAAAGAGAGAGGGAACGTTTTTTTGTCTAAGTTTTTAAGGAGATTCACATATGGCGCAAATAGGAGTTTTATCTTTTATCTATATTCTTCTCTAAATCAAGGAAAAGATAGTTACAGCTTACAGGCCTCACTTTCTTTCAAACAATCAAAAGATTTTCAACGACAAAGAGAGAAGCGAAAGAAAAATTGCCGGGAATAACATTAAAACTTTCTTGATTTCTTTTCTTTTTTAAAATTTATAGCAACATTTTTTTACACGAAGTTAAATCTAAAAAAACAACACCCAAAATTTTGAACAACCAGATGGCAAAAACAAGCTAAAGCCACAGGCCAAAACCCACGTGCTAGCAAAGGATTTAGCACTGAGGTTTCTTGATCGTGAAAATGTCATAACTTATAATATTTTTAGCAACATGGTTCGTTTCCCTAATTGTGATGGCACTTAAAACATTAAGAGTATTTTAGTAATACCTAACCAACAATCATCTCAAGATCTTACAGCTAAATCTATGGATTGTTTTTAAAGAATAAAACTCGATTATTACTTTTTAAAAAAATTAAAATTTGTTTTACTTAAACCTTGTTAGGGTTTTGTTTTAATTATTTTTTAGTTTATTTAAAAAAACGAAACCATCTTGGTTAATATTCAGCTTACCATGTTTTCTTGCGCTTTTTACCTTTAAGATAACCGAGTACAATACCAATACATGTGAGAGTTAAAAGGCTAAGCAATATTTTTGGATACAAAAAAAATTGCTTCTTACCGCAAAAACCATGATGATTATTTGGAAGTATCTCTCTGCTCGTTTCTGTCCATCAAAATCCTGAAAAGAATCAAACCAAGGGTTTGTTTGAAATAACCTGGCACAATTTTTAGGCACAACTTTCATTTATCAATTTGCAATCCGAGAATGTGGATCTATCCTCACTGAGTATAGTTTTGAGAAAGTCAACCTCAAAGTATTTGCACCACACTTTGTTGCTCCTAAATACGTTTTTCCAAAGTGTCAAAAACCACCTAAAAAAGGTCAGATTGTCTCAACTCTTTAACACAACATCATAGAGGCAGCATGATGTGTATTTATAGACCCAATTGTGCAAAAAAAAAAGTGGATTAATGTAACCTTGTCATTTTAAAGGTTCAAATTGTCCACAGCAAGTGTAAAACCTGAACTGCGCGATTAATTAAAAAATTTATACATTCTCGTAAAAATTTCAGTCTCCTTTTTTAGTGGTTACAGACTCTAAATAAAAATAAGTTCAATTTGGTTAGATGCTTTAGTTGCGAATTATTGTAGAAAATATTGACAAGCAAGCTTTGAGTCATAGGTAAAGTGCTTCTAAAAGCTTGCAGGAAAGAGATATTTATTTGTCAACTTTATTTCAAGGATGAAGATTGTAAATCTCACCAAATGAATTTGAAAGCATTCATAATCATATATATTGACAATCATCAATTCGAACAATTGATCAATTCAATCATTGACAATCATCAATTTGAAACACAATTTTGTACTGATTATTTTTATAATCTAGCTCAGACAGAAGCTTTACTGGTATATTAAAATGAGACAGTGACTAATATGTTTTAATTTTTTTTTATTCAAATAAGGAGACTGATCATTGTCAAAATTAACAAGTGTTTTTTTTTCTAAACTGCATTATAAATGCATGTATAAACAGTAATTATTTTAGGCGACCATTTTGAGAGGTAAGTGTAAAAACATACAATCCTTTCAGAATATAAAGATCAGCTCAACTTATGTCTTAAGTAAGTTGGAACTGTAATAAATATTATGAAATTGCCACGATAAAGTAAAAGGAAGAATCCATCAGACATATCTATGACCTGGTTGATAATCATATTGTGAATTGCTTTATAAATGAATGATTTGTAATATGTTTTGCCTCAAAGTCAGAACTATAAATTACAAATTTTAAAAAAAAAAAAAAAAGATTTATAAGTAAAGCTGTATTCTATTGTAGTAATAATTACAGTTCAAGCTGACTTACTGACCACTTTTCTACAACTCCCTTGCTTTTTTTGTTTTGATGTCCTGCAGCAACGACGGGCAACTTTTCATTTTACTACGTTCTTTACTTTCTCTTTAAACAACATCTGTACTACGTAACCGCTAATGACATAAGAAGAACCAATTAGCAGCCCGTCCAGTACTTGTATATATGTATGCCCCGCACCTCCACACTACCTATTATATAAACCTGCAAATAAGAGCAATAGACCAGGTGCCCCCACACGGCCCATTGACAAGCCCCTCCCCCCACTTCCATTTAACAACAAAGCTTAGTTGGTTTACAACATCATGATTGCCCATTGCCATCATTTGTCCATTGTTATCTTAAAATCGTTATTGATCTTCACTGGTCGCCTTCAAGAGGTTCAACGTTATTCAACTGCAGTATTATTGTTAATTTCCTACTTGTCACACATTCAAATTTTCAATCATCAACGCAAAGAAAAATGTTCATCCAGCCAAATTTGCAATCTACATGGCAACATTTAATTATGCCATTTATTAAAAAGATTTGATTTTGAAAAAAGTTGAACTCACCATATGTGTTGGGATGCTTTTGATTGACTCTGGCACAAAAGGCATGATGTAGTCCATGATGATGGCTGTGGTGCTTGTTGGTGTTGCTTTAATACCAGTAGGTTATAAATTCAAGTCACAAAAGTGTGTGCCGCAGGAAAGATCTGCTAAAAACATTATATGTTAGTATGCATCTATAAATAGACATTTAGTATGGTTGCATGGCTTAATTGTTGATATTAAAATAGAAGAAACTAATCATCAAGAGCTATAACTTGTATAATATAAGTGTGGACAGTCACAAAAGTACAAAATTTCCACCACATCAAATTTACAAAAATTTGCCATTTGTCCTAATATTTAACTTTCCACTTGTAACTGATTGGTACAACAATTTTAAATTATACTACATACAAAGCTTTAGATTCTTTCATTGAGAGACTTACATTTACTCTGACAATATCTTGGACAACTTAGTGAAGTTTATCAGTGCAGAAAAAAAATTGGGAATGTGTTTATTTAACAGTTTTTTGCTGTTTTTTTTTTCATTGAAAGACCCACATTTACCCTTTCAATTTAATTCGTCAGTAACATTTGACATGTTAACTTTAAGATTTTAAAAAATTATAATGCATCCTTTATTTCTCAAAATCGGATAGAATTTTTTATGATAGAAGTTCAGGCTTGGCTAGGCACAGTAGGGTGCTATTAATGTGTGGAATGCCTTCCATGATGAGTTAGACAGGCTTAGACTTAGAGCGGGGGTGTTTGTTACTTTGTACAGTCCAGTCAGCCTCTCTGCACTGCAACTCCTCATGAGGCATCCACCAGTAGCCAGAGAAGCTCCCCCGGCCCGGCTTCACCGCGACAAGCAAAACATTCCCACAACTACTGGCAGAACCTCTGCACTTCTGTTGCAACCAGCAGTGACTGCTGAACTCCTCCCTGTCAATAGTTTCTACCCCAGCCAGCCCAGCTTGCTATCAGCGCGACTGAGAATTTACAGACACATAAAGACAGGGCCTAGATCTAGCACTGGGCCTAATCATGAGTGGGTCAATACCCCACCCGCACAACCAATGTTGTGATTTAGACCCGGTCACAGTGCCGAGAAGCAGTCATGCACCAACCGTCCAACCCCTGGGCCCCCTGACATGTTACATAGGGTGCAGGCATACAGGGGACACCCAGTTCAGCAGCTTGGGTTCATAACTGCGTCCACAACAAACGGAAGGCTCAGAAAGCCTTTATGTTGTGAACATGAAAGCCTGTCTTGTCATTCCTGTTAGTTACTATTAATTGTTCACAGTTGTAACCTAGACTTCCAGTAACCATAATGATTGATTAAAGCGGGGTTTAAAAAAAGCCATGCTAGCAGCTAGGAGCTTATAAATATCTGGATTCCTGTTACATAAGGGGCTGCTACAAATGGTTTTCACTGTATGTGTAGGCTGCTCCATACTGACCATAGTCCATGCACAGATCTACAAAAGTACAATCTAGAGAGATCTAGACCCTTAGATCTAGATAGATCTAGAATAGATCTATTAGTATTTAAATTATTATTTGGCTAAATGTTCTTCTTGAACAAACGAAAAAGCGCCTTTTCTAGACCTACATTAGAAACCTAATATATCGCGGATGATTAATCAAATAATTCAGTCTAATCTAGATCTTGTCAAACTAAAATCTACCTTAATATTTACGTACAAACGTTCAAAAGTCCAAAAAGAAAAGGAAAAATTGATAGATCTCGAGGTCTACTTGGTTGAAAAAAATGAAAAGCTTACGTGTAATTCCAATTTCCAAACCAGATTTAGATTCTAGATCTAACAGTAGGAAAATAACACTAGTAATTATATATCGATATAGATCTTTCTACTCATCAGCTCCGCCTATCGAACTAATTTTAAAGTAAAAAACTTGGTTCCCAAATTCAGCACAAAGATGTTTTCTGGTGAAATTTTTTTCCAGAATCTGACTATTGACAAATGATCTATCCTAATCTTGAAATGCAAGCTTACAAAAGAAAATAATGTATGGTGCATAAAGCGCAACAAGATAAAGTCTAGATTTTATCGATACGTAGATGTTTCCTGAAATAGTTCTTCTGCTTCCATTTTTTCAGTTCACAAAATGTTTCGAAGGAATTAAAAAAGGGGTATCTTTTTTTCGTTATCAATTACCTCCACACAGTCTTGTATTAGCAAATTGAATAAGCCTATACATTGAATTTGTTGAAGTGATTCCAGATAGGACAATGTATGATGTATGACGGTCTGCTCCGAGAGAGGAAAGTGAGAGAGAATTTTTTTATATCCAACCACGCCTATTCTTTGATTTCTGTGGTCCGCATATTCTTTGACTTCTGTGTATCAAACATTATAATGTAATGGTTCAATTATATGTTCAAACGGTTTTGATAGCATTTCATGATACACAGTTAGTGTCAACGCAGTGTAGCTTT
>BMAT01010559.1:29438-40896 GCA_019649035.1 Elysia marginata | reverse complement strand
GCTTTACCAGACATGGCATTAGTGATGGTAAATAACGCCTTTGATGAAACAGATCAGTGATTTTGGTCTTGAAATACATTTGCGGCTATTTAGACTTAGGCGCTGGTATTTACTTATTTAGCTGTAGGCCTGTGAGCTGAGACAGTTTAGGTGATGTCTGTCAGTTTTCAAGTTTTTAGTCCTGATAAAACGCACATCCTCATTTCTGCATTATTTCAGCCCATGTTTAATAAAAAAAGTTATTTTCCAGATCGAAATGTTTTTTTTTTCGTTCTGAATCAATACAACTGATGCTTTACGGGCGTTTTCATCAGTTTATCTTGTTTGTCTACTTTGCAACGTATAGAAATCTTTGGCTAAGGTTGTACTGGGTAGTTTAAACATAAGAGCACGTGGCTCTAAGTCTAAATAGCCGCTCAATTAGAGGGCGCACAGTCTCCAAGTCTAGGTAGGCTCTAAATAGAGAGAATGTTTCAGAAAGAGAAAACGTTTTATGAAGTTTTAAGATTAAATGTAAGTTCTATAAAATACTTCTCAACAATCATTGGAAATGCTTCCAGTTAGGGAGTGATGACCCTCTAAACTAAACACTAGGGTTTAACTTTTCTATTTACTGACAACTAATTAAAACTCACTCCCACATCAAGGTCAAAGAATGCATAGCCAGTCACTTATAGCTATCAGCACAATCATAAAAAATACGTTAACTCTTTCGCTACGGTACCGCTAAATACATTTGTTATTTTATTAACTCTTTTGCTCCCAACACTGCTTAAAGTTTTTACTATGGTATTGTCATAAAAAAAAAAAAAGAAAAAAAAGAAAACTTGCAGTACCGGTATTCACCCAAATTGATCAAAGATAAAAATGGTCCTGAAAAATGCAAATGTCTTGCATCCTGGGTGAACGAGTCAGATGTCACAAGTTTCCCCTTCAGAGGCATTGCAGTCTTAAACAAGACATTTTTCAAAGCTTCCAGGCGTCAAAAGTTTCATAAATCTATTAATATTTGTGAGAAAATATTAAAACCTTGCTGATTTACAACATAAATCAAAAGGAGAAAATATTGACCTTTAAGTAGTGTTTCATACAAAAAAGGAGTTTCTGACTTCGGCTCATTCACTCTGGTAGTGTTATTGCTTATAATGAAAACACTACAAAATGTAGGCCTAATGTTCATGAGATTTACTGTACGCTATTGGAACATCTCCATGGACAGCTCTACGCATCTGATCTTGTAGTTGTCTATTTCTCTTTCTTCCCTTGTTTTATTTGTAGGTGTTTGGGGTCTAATATCTAGTTGTTTTCTTTTCATTTATTTCTCTCTATCTCTCACACCACGTTCCCCTCTCTCTTTCAGAAATAATTTTTTAACAGTCTCCAACTCAAGAAAGCCATATTCTAGTCTTTTGTACTTTTAGACATGTATATCATTACAATTTCTGTTTTTCTCCATTGGTAACATCAATTTAAAAGGAAACATTCAGCCTATGTTCCAAAAAATGATTTTTGTATATGTATCACAAAACACAAGTCATCATTTAGTTTTCAAAGATTTCCAGAATCTTTATTTATTAACTTATCAGAGATTAAACATATGTGCTATTAAATTCAAAATACATGTATATTGGAAATTTACCCCTAAACAGTACAAAATATTTATTCAATATCTAAGAATGAAAAATATCAATGCTCTTAATCTTATTTCTTATAATTTCACCACTTTTAAAAAACATGGTTTAATTTTTCAGCCAACCATATTTTCTTTCAAGTAAAAATTGAATCATAATCTAATACTGATCCCTGCTCACTCACAAAAAACATGCTTAGATGATTACCTAATTCTGGTAAGTGATAAGAATTTTACTACATGGTAGTTGAACTATTCTTGCCCCATTGCTTTATGCTAGAAATCTTGCTGAAGGCTGTGTACATTAAGCTTCAAAATTCCTTGCCGGGCAAAAAAATGAGCTTATAACATTTTGCTAGAAAGACTTTTTTAAGCCTATTAATGTTCAATCTTATATTCTGTTCTAACCAGATTGCATTTTTATTTCTTTCCTGTATGTTTACAAAAGTAAGAAAGATAAAGGCTCCTCAAGATGAATCTTATTGTCTTACTAAAACCACTGTCAGGAAAAACTTGATTAAGCTAAGCAAGATGAAATACAGTAGAACCTGTCGATAAAACATTTGAAAAATTGTTGGTAAAAAGAGGACTTGTATTAGAGTGGTCTTAGTTGAGCATAGAAAAGATGTACTAAAGTTTGAAGTCATATAGGAGGAGTTCCATTGTACATTATTTTGTTATAAAAAGCAATTAATTCTTGGCCACTCTACTATGAACAGTTAATGTTTTAGAGTATGTTTTGGCTAGGTATTCTACATATAACCGTGCCTTATGCTTTTCACTTTAGGCATACCAAATACATGTAAATTCAATAGCGGCTATTCTCAGTATTTACAGATAGTTTTCATAAAAAAGTAGGCCTGTGAGAATTTGGTGCTAAGCAATAGTTGTCAGAAAATTCACTCAGGAAACTGTTAAGCATGCCATTTGGTTTGATTTTTCTTCTGTTTGGAAATGATACTGTTCAATGGCACACAAATATTGGATCCTTTAAAAACAAGAAAAACTACATAATCTTAAGTATACATTGAAACTAAGTACCAAAAAGTTCTGAGATTTGTAGAATCAATCTTTAAATAACACAACAGCAATTGTCCACAGTTTAAACTAAAATGGAAAATAAACCGCCTTTTTTCACAAATTCAGACGCTTCAGCATGGTTGACTAAGTTTAATTATCATGATAATCAATTTTTCCTAAGTTTGATCGCAGCTTCCATATTATCCACAAGCTACAAACATTTGAAATGTTCCAAAACCTGAAGATATGGCTATGTACAACTTAAACATACACGGTATACATGAACTAAAAATACTCGTATTTGTAATTGCTTTGACACAAAAAAAATTATGGGATCCAGCCCCACATTCAAAAGTAAGATCGACTGTTGATCAACATGCTACAACAGACTTAAGCCAGCAGCATTTAACCCAAAATATTAGATTTATTATGAGATTTCAGACCTCCAACGCATTACAGGCTGACAGGTGTTTCTTTTGGAGAGCTTTACTCTAAATTTTGTGTCATTGATAAGCCTTTCTTAAGTGTAGCGTGCAACTATGTAAAAGGTGTGAATACCTGTACCTCTGTTCAGCCTCTTTTTATCTTAAAATACGGTTCACAAGGCACACTTGCCTACTTGACCGTCTGGGTCTGCCCACTGATCATGCCTGAGTCAATGAACTTCAAGTGCTCAAACAATATCGGACATGAAAAGCAGTAATTCCAACCATAACATAGACTGACTGCCAAGAAAGCATCGTCACAAGTACCAGGTTCCGCTGCCTCTCAGGACGGCTGCTCAACCTTCTATACTGTAAACCTTATATCAGTGCAGGTGCCCCTTACTTTCCTTGCCTTACATGAAGCGTCAGCGTAACTGATAGACACCTGGCTTGACTCGATGAAAAATTAGTATTACACATCACATGATTGCTTCCTTGAGCTTGAGCCTGAAGGTCAGTGCTACGGTACAGTGTATGCCACTTGGTATCAGAAAAGGGTTTAGCCGTGCGGCACAAAATCCTGTCCTTTTAGGCCTACTTGTTAGCAAGTGCCATAATATGACTACCATAAACGGACGCAGGTTAAAGCATAGACTAGGACCAGTAAGAGGCAATTTTGCTGAGCAGAACAAAGCCAGCGCCTTGAAGTCTTATCATGATTTTCGCTTCTGCTTTCTTTTACGGGACCCAGACTTGCTTCTTCTGCTGTGACCTTGACCCTGACCTTGGGGTTGGTTGGCAGCTCCACACAACACGTCTAGTGATTCACCCTGCAAAACCGCCAGTTTGTTCTGGAGTGCAAAACGAGAAGAAAGTTTAAACAATTTCTTTGACTTCCCTATGTTTAGTCTACAATCCTTCCCTCCGCGCACCCACCCCCTCCCCCCCACTTTCCAAACTTCACAACAAAGCTTATACAGAGAGAGGGCTTTTCAAAGCTTGATAAAAAAAAACCACTTGCTCTCTGCTAAATGATTTTATGCCACTTACTTCTAAACTAAAATCTTATAAAGCATTCAACATGACGTTATGTGAAATGGGAAAGGCTTATGGATTGCTCACTTAGCAACAGCAATAAGAACAAAAAAAAAGCAAGGCCAACAAATTGGGAATATTTTGTGTTGATATTAAAACAAAGAAGACTTTTCATTTTACTCCTTTTATCATTGACTAAACTTTGTTGGCAGTTTTGTTTGCTACAATTCCAAATTAAACAAATAGCACTAGACTCTTTTTCACATTGCAACCATTCCAAATAGTTGTGTTAAACGATTCAACAATCTGCTCTTCAAAACGTTAAAAACTACTTAAAATTATCATTCATTACAATTATTATAAGTTTGTGAAAAGAAATCTATTCAATACTGAAAAGAAGCTACCGTTTTAAATGCTTTAAAGTGTGAAGCAGATAAAAATCTCTTGTTTAAAAAATGAAATTTGAAGACAAAATTGAAATTTTCTACATGTTAGTAATTACTTCTAGTGACAAGATACATCTCACAAAATCCCAGTTCACTAAACTGGAGTACAACTGTCGTGAACACCCACTTTTAAATCCCTGAGGTCTGACTCAGTGTCCTGTCCAAGCTTCTCAAGAGCCGCCATTTCCTTTTCGCAAGCTAATCTCTCTCCATCACTGCTGACCCGCTGCCGTTTGTCGTGAACTGCCATTCTTCAGTTGCCAAGAGTTGGGAAACAAACAAACAAACCAAAAACGGAACATTAGCATCAAAGGCAATCAGGAAAGCTGTGATAAACCACATAACTATGCTATGTAGACTCTACCAAGATTAATGCAAACCCTATTAATATTCTGCTCTCTAAAGGTAAAGTGACGTATCTACAAAATTTGAGTTTTAGAATTTTGTTTTTTTTTTTTTAGCTTATTTTACATTAATCTTTTATGTGTCAAACAGAGATCGATATATATCTGTTGAAAGAGGCTAAAGCGACATGCCCATGTAGGATGCTTAAAGGAAATCCAGCCTAACTCCACTATATATGCTGCTTCGGCTTTGGACATGAAGATAGGCATTATGCATTTTTGACAAAATCATGTTAGGTCGTTAAAGAAGACAAAACAGAGTATCTTCATCAAATATGCACATTGAAAAGAATGCTAGAATCAGTTCAAAATTGGATTTTTTATGAAGCAACATGCAAATTAAAAAGCACAAATTTTGAGCCCATACATTCACAAATTTTAGAAAGCATAAATTTTAAAGCTTTTGCCACTTATTTCCAAAACAGAAAAATGGGAATAATATCTTTATCTTTGGAAGGCACCATTCTTATAAGGTCTATTGCTTGCACTTTAAAAAGTTCGTTTCAAATGGTACCCTTGGGCAATGCTGAGTCTTTAGGTTTAGATTCGGCACTAGAGTTTTTGTAATAATTTCCCCACATCCAAAGAAGAGCTTGTTTAGGGGTGTACCTTTTAAATTTTACACATAAAGAGGTTTTTCCTGAAACAGCGCAATTCCCTAACACTTGGACTCTGGTAGTGAGAACTGGTATGGGACTAAATTTACTTTTATCACATAGTACAAAACAGCGACTTGAAAAAACTCCAGCATAAAATACCAAATTCACAACCCACACAAAATTGAAAAATCTACATAAACAAATGCGAATGGTCGCATCTCATCTCGGATATTTAAGGGAAGAGCCGAAACTGCAATGTGGATGAATTAAGGTACAGGGGGTGTTTTATGTATGGAAATTGATATGTAAAAATCTGAGGTTAAAACAAAGTGATAAAGATCTAAAACACCTTTTACGTCGGATTTGGCCTTGTTTTTCCTTTAGTCTGCCCATAGCTTGCTGCAGGTCCAGGGAAGTTGTGTCTGGTTTGTCCAACAAAGACCTGACCCAATCCGCTGAGGGACTGATAGCTGTCAGGTTAACTTGTAAGAGGTAGAGAGAAAGCCATGGACACTTAAGTGATAATTGTGATATCTAATTTTAACGAATTAAGTAGCAGATGGGACTTGATGTTAAAAAAGATGAAAAGAAATAAACAAATGAGTGATGGTAAGATTACAAACACCTACATGTAAAAATTATAAAGGAAAAAAAATCAAAGACTTTTGAAAAAGGCATGAGAAAATAGTGATGAATTGAGGAATACAATCATGTATTAGATATGATATCAAAAATAAGGCAGACTTGATTACTAAAATACAAATCAAATAAAAAAAACTCTTAAAAAAGTAAACACTAAAGATTGTTGAGTCTAAATAAATAATGTACACATTACGATTTTCATTAGAAAAGGTGTGATTTTTAAACAAGTACAACTTATTGATGTCTTTAATCTTGTATGTTGCTTGGAATTACCTCTGTAATCTCAAAAGATAATATGTTTTTTGTTGGTTTATAATAATTAAAATGGATAGACAAATAAATTATTTAAAGCATTTTTGGAACTCACGTTTCCAATTTGAATCCACTTTAAGTCAAAGATTGTGGGAATTTCCAAGAGATTCAAGTTATCAGATTTTCACTGAAGTGAGTTATTGTTTCTGGTGATGAACCTTAATCCTTTAAAAAAATAGTAACTTCTTTAAAAAGCTGTACATCCTGTTCCATCTCCGTCAATTCCTCTCAGCTATTCCCCCCAGATATGTCTGCTTTGCTCTCTTTCTCTTCACCTTCAGATGCAAACCTTACCTATGAAGAACACAATATGATGAAGATTATGTAAAACTACATAAACACACTGACATTACCAAACAAAAATGCTTACATTCAGGCCTGGGACCTTCTGTTGAGTCACTGGCAGGTATCGAAATATTGAGCTCAGTCTCTTTGTTGTTGTGACTTCTCTGCTCCAAGTTGGAACCATTAGTGGAATCGCCTTTGCCATTATCATAGAATTTGTTGCAAGCGTCTATTTCCAAGAATTCTATAGGTGTGAGTGATAGTGGTTCTGTCTCTGAACTTTGCGCGCAAGATTTAACACAATGACCTATATCAACCCCTTGAAGACTTTTAGTTGGCTTATCGCTACTGTATGAAGGGTCCAGTGATTTTTTGTCTGTTTTCACTGCTGATAGATTATTCTCACTTACACCCTGGCCAACAGGTTCATAAAAGGATTCACTGTTGTTGTTGCACGACAAGGTCAGCTCATGCTCAATCTCAGCCCGAATTTCTGCATTGTCTCTACATTCACTGAAGAGCTTGACGTTGTTACTGTCGGAACCAACCACCATTATGCTCTGGAATACACTATCATCTTCCTCCTCACCCACGTTTGGAGAGCCCTCCGAGAATCCTTTACAGCTATGAAGCACAGTTGACTGTGAGACTTGTTCTATGGTTTCTGGATTCTCAATGGGAGAACCCCAGGACTGATGGTGGGAAGCTGAGCTATTGGTAGGGGTTACAGTGATGGTGCTACTCCGCCCACTACTTCTACAGCTAGTTTGACTAGATTCAAGTGAAGGTCTTTCAGATCTTTTTAAAACTAAGGAATATTCTTCACCCCCTGGGGCTTGGAACGTTGGCAACTCTGAGCCAGTGGAGTTTGTGTCGCTTTGACCACTAGGGTGAGCTGGTACATTGGAAGAGGAGAGCATGGCAGGTGTACGGGTAGGAAATGAAGCATCTTCTATAATGTCATCTGAGTATTGACATGGCACTCTGGGCGGAATGATAGCTGGTTGGCGTGGTGATGACGTAGACAACGGAAGGGCAGCTGAACAAGTTGATGAATCTGAACAAGGGTGTGTCGCTGCTCCTCTGAATGAACTTGTTTCTTCCGATCCTGAGGAGACGGGGACGCAGGAGCTACCTGAAATAGTGAACTCTGCAGAAACCTCAGCACTGGATGTATCTGAGACAGCATTAGCTGTATTGTTTTCACACAGAGAAAGGGTCACCAGTACAGAGGATTCACTCTCTAAGTTCTTTCCAGATTTACCAACTTTTCCCTCCACATTTGATGATTGCTTTGCTGCATGTTTTGAAGATTCTAAAGTTGCATAGCCCCCATCAGGATCTAGAGCATCTCTACCTCCACTGCTGTTTTCACAGCCGCTATCACTATCTGAGTTCGCCCCCTGGCCACTATAACACCCACTGTCTGTATTCTTCGTGCCTGGACTTGTTCTACACACATTGGCCAACACGCCTGCCACACAGCTGGACTGGTTGGTTGTGGAATCCTCGTGTGCTGAACTGGTTTTTATCTCATCTGTCTGAGACCTGGGTACTAAGGTTATGTCTGCTGATTCCAAGTCCTCTATGGGGAAACAAGAGCTCAAAACTAAAGTTGAATCGCAGCTGATGCTTTCATCTGCAAAACGTTCTCGAGCGCAACCTTTGGTGCTTATATGTTCAGTCTCTTTGTTTACAAAGCCTTCCTTGTTATGTTTCTGAAAGTCTGCAGAGTCTTGGGGATCCTCATAGTCATGGGATGAGCCTCTGACAAAACTATCCAAACCCTGAAAAATACAATTGAAAATGAGATGAAAGTTCATTCAACAAAAGAATTTGATACAAGCATTGGCAACAAATCTGTCATTTGACTGTCACTTATACATAACGTAGCATACACAAGAAAACAGAAGTAAAATATTTCAACAACTTAAAGAAGACGTTGAAAAGCATAAAAAATCAACTAAAAATCGGCGGGTAAAAAATGAGAAATTATTTACCACAGAAGCGGTAAAATGGCATGCTGGCACGTAGACTTATTATATTAAAAAAGTTAAATTTCTTGTTCAGATAGAAGTCATCAAGTTCTCACTATCTTTAAAGGACTAACCAGAGTGACCTGAGTCAGACTTAGGCCTAACATAAGCTATGGCACTGACATCAGCCAACATCAAAGTTATGAAAATGCCCTAGTACTATTATGTAGATGTACTAAAGATTTTAAAAAAATGATCTTTTGGCCTAAAACATATAACTCTATCAGAAAACAGATTTTTTTAGAAAACCTTCAACATTTCAAGGTTTTATTTACGGTGTAACCTGCTGTTCATAGTTGGTTTTCTTGGAATTATTGCAAATACTTTTACATTTGTTTTCATCATGAGCAAAGTGCACCCGCTCTACTTGAAGCAAGATGAACATGCATATTTTATCTAAACTAGAACGTACCCATTGCTGAAGCACTGTCCCATTATCTGGCTCAGAAAACTCTAAATCTTTCAGAAAGTCCTCCAGCCCCTCAGGAACATCAGGAGTAGAAGTCTCTGGAAGAATTGCACGAACCCACGCTCCCATCTCGTCTGTACTTAAAGCCTGTGTAAAGATAGATAGTTTTAAACACCCTCACCATGTTTGAGCCTATACAGTCACAATGTTCCTAGCATGTATCCAAAGAGTTCTATAGTCATAAAGGTAAATCAAAGGAATAAAGCAAACAAAAATGTTTAGGGGTGCCACCAACTTTAAACTCTTCTCATTCGAATTTTCCTTGTTTAACATACTTTTCCTGCATGGGATAAATTTGTTATTCTTCTTGAAATTAGAACTACCAAACACTTCAGCCCTACAGGACGTTCTCAAACATATATTCCTAACCACAACAACTCAAATGACATCAAGCGATAGAATGTTTTTAAAATAAAAAAAGCACACCTGGAGTGCTTCAACACATTCTAAATTCTGTCACAGTATTACATTCCTAACTTTTAATATGACCAAAGTCGGAAAAAAGTTTTCCTTGTTAAAGGCAAGAAACATATTGTGTTGAAAACAACTTTTCCCCTGAATCTCAGACACTTGAAAATTTCAGTCACAATAGTTTTGTTTCAAATACAAATACAATGAACTCACTAATTTGAACAGCTTCTTCCAACCCTGTTTCCTTTTCAAAATACAATGTTTACGAATGACTGCAGTGTCACCTTTAATGACGTTTGTCTCGATGAACTCAATCACAGTAGACTATGACTTCAAAACACATGAAATATTTTCGATGAACTTTCCTTTCACCAGCTTTCCTTAGCGAGGACTATACTCACCCAAGACTTCAGTTTATTACCTTATGAAGTAGCACGCCATCTTATTGCTAACCCCAACTAGTTGGTTGGTTGTTTGAATTTTAACATCTCTTTTCAACTACAAGGTTATATCAGAGACGGCGCTTGGGACAATTGAAAGCGTGCTGCCACACTGTGATGTACGAAGCGCTGCATACACCACACCCAGTCACATTATCTTGACACCGGGCCGACCAGGCTTAGCACTAAATCCATAATGCCAGAAACCAGGCGGATCAGCTACTAATACCAATTTTAAAGTCTTTGGTTTGACTCGGCCCGGGATCGAACCCGTACCTCCCGATCTCTGAGCGAGTGTCTTTACCGCTAGGCCACAGAGCCGGTACCCCAACTAGTATATCCACCCTAGACCTGTAGCACGGGCATTTCAGTTTAATACCTTATAAAGTAGCACGCCATCTTATACCTACTGGGTAGGCCTAGGGCTCTTACTGGGTAGGCCTACACCTCTAATGCCTGAGTGATGTGAAAAAATGTGTGTTAAGAGCCTTTTCCAAGAACTAAACCCCCACCTTCTGAGACGGGGCTCAAACCCCGCACCTTTCAGTCCCAGCGTTGAATTTCTATCACTCTGTCAAAAAGCCACACCTGTGTAGCCTCACTGCACGTGTTTTTTTAAAGTTCATTGTTTTAGTTTCCTGTGTAATTCACTTAAAAGTTTTTTGGTTCTGCATGTAGCTACCCGCTTCCAAGGTGGCTAAAAAGAAGACCCAAAAAGAGGCTCACCCACTTAAAAAAAGTTACCTTAGGAAATTGCTTTCTGATCATGATATTGTCAACTCTTAATTTTCCAGCTAAATCCTCAATATTTCTTCTAAAAGTGTTAAGTGAAATCTAATCTGTAAAACTCAAACGACACACAGTAACATATTTTTTCGGAGCAGACCGTATTTAAGCATTATATATCCTCTTAACAGTAAAAAGACTAATTTACTTCCTTAGCCAAAATGTATTGAATTTGCCCTTATTCTTTTAAGTATATAAATTATAACAAAAATGGTCTCAGGTTTTTAACCTTGACATGCCTTTTTTTCTAAGGGTGCTTGTCTGAAACACAAAAAAACACACCTTTTTAACAATTCAAAATGACATACATGTATGGGGCTGTTCCAGGACTAACCTCTCTTGTGTGCAAAATTTTAGAGGTGGGTTCACCAGCGAACTCTTTTGTGGGCCAGGTAGTTTTTCTCAAAGAACTCTAATGCTGAATCTAAGCCTAAAATCTCACCACTGCCGAAAGGGAACTACTCCTTAAGATTTTTTAAAGTTGATGGAAGAGCCATATAGCGTGTTGTTTTTTTCTT
>BMAT01010556.1:439245-456584 GCA_019649035.1 Elysia marginata | reverse complement strand
GAAAAGTGAGAAGGTAGCAGCTGCCTCCTTCTACCCAAAAGATCCTAATGAACCTGATAAGACACGTCTTAACGATGATTCCACAGTTTTTAATGCAGAACTTGAGGGTATATCACTAGCCCTCAAATATTTTAAACAAAAAAGATTTTTAAGGTCCGTAATATACACTGACAGCCTCTCGGCCATACAGGCCTTACAGGGGAAAATTTTTAAGAATAAAAATGTTGCTTGCATTATAACCTTTCAGCGAAAATGGCCCCTCGGACAAAAGTCGTCCTGGTATGGATCCCTTCTCATGTGGGAATACCCGGAAATGAGAAAGTGGATGAACTTGCCAAACTAGCGCTCAATAAGGAAGTTCACGATGATAAACCAGTTATCTGGTCCGACCTAAAACTCAAAGCAAACACACATCTTGAAAAACTATGGCAAACGGACTGGGATACTGAAGTCGACAATAAACTTCATGAAATTAGACCAAATCTTAAAGAAAGACTCTATTATGATGAAAGATTAAACAGAAAACAAGAGACTGTTGTGAGCAGACTCCGTATCGGCCATTCATGGATCACTCATGAATACCTTCTTAAAGGAGAACAACAACCCTATTGTACAGCTTGTGAATGTCCTCTTACTGTAAAACACATTTTAGTGGAATGCGCAGATTTTTTGCTAAGCAGACAAAAATATTATAAGACAACTAATATGCACACACTATTCCGAGAGGTGAAAGCCTCTCAGATTTCGGAGTATCTGAAAGAGATTGGATTATATGGCAAAATCTGAAGCAATGTTTAGAAAACTTTTAAAACTTGTGAATAGTATATTAGATTTTTAAAACTTGATTTTAATGTATGAGATAGGTCGGCAAGATGAAAGTATCGAAATAAACTACAGCTGAAGAGATCGTAAGCCCTGAGATCATCGATAATGATGGACTGGGCTTGTAAAAATTTCAATCAATCAATCAATCATTCAAAACATTCTTGCAGTTATAGAGTAGCGTCCGAGGTCCACTTTTTAACAACTTTCATGGCAGGCTTGGCGCTCTTTAATAATGGCTTGTATTTTGGTATAAGTTGTACATTGTTGTGATCAGAGTCTCCCAAAGGGGCGAGTGGTACACACTTGTAGGCGTCAGGAATGTTATAATAGCACAGATCAAGCGTTCGGTCACCTTTTGTAGGACAGGACACGTACTGGTGGTAGTGGGGGAGTGCACTGTCAAGCGAGCAGTGATTAAAGTCACCAAGTATGATTTTCAGGGTGTCGGGCAATTTTGTTTCTTGTTAATGGATGCTTGAAGTAAGTGTTCCCACAGCCTCTGTCTCGTTTGCTGTTGGCGGTATATATATATAGATGACATTGACCAACACTCCTGTCAGCTCATGTGGTAAATAGTGTGGTTGGATATTCACCTTCAATAGTTCTAAGTTTGGAGTACACATGGTCTCTTTCACTGAAATATTGTTTTTATTAGCCCACCTGTCGTTCACGTACAGGCATACACCGCCCCCTCGATTTTTGCCTGCCTCTTGTGTTCTATCAGAACGAAACACGAAAAAATTGTCTATGTTGGAAGCAGTTTCGCTGGTGTTTTGGTTGAACCACGTTTCCACAGAAGCCAAACATGACACCTCACGGTATTGAAGAAGAAATTTGCTGGCGCCTTGAAGTTAGTCCATTTTATTGACCAGTGATCTTGTATTTCCCAAAACGAATGATGGTATGAAAGGTTTTGATTGTCTGCCTTTATTCTTTACTCGAGTCCCACCTTTCCTTCTTCTCTTCCTTTGTTTATATTTAGTGAAATCATGGTACTCAGTGTGTTGACATTGAATACACGGGGTGTTCAGGCTCCGCAACATGGCGTTTGTATAACGAATGGTTGGAGTTGGCGATTCTACCAGCAGCAAAAACACATTTTTAGCGTTCGTCCATTTAGGAAATAGGGATCACAGTAAAATAAATATTGCACAAAACCACAGTATGTCATTCTTCATGGTTGTCTGTAAGATACCAATAATAATATAACTGTAATATTACTGTAATTGCAAGGATCCTTTCAAAGTTTTTCACACTGAACACTTATTTTCTTGCTGGATAGTGATATTTTACTACATTTAATATTATGCTAGAACAAAATATGTATAATAGTACAAATCATTGACGTTTACTGGTAGAAAACTATTATACTTGTAAAAGGCTACGTTTAGAGGGGGGGGGGGGGGTTGGCTTATGTGCCAGTCGATGTATAAAATTTTTTTTTATGGATAGATGGATAGGGTAGGGTGCTTTGTACACAGGGATGCAAGTTTTCCGATTTTTAGCAGTAATCTTTAGCCCAAAAAAGCAGGAAATTTGATAATAGTTAAGACTCAACTATTAAAGAAAATCATCCAAACTTAAGACATAAGAAAATCAAACATTTATTTTGGGTGTATACAGCTGTAAAGACCCTAGTGCAGAGTTGAATCTACCTTTTTTCACCGATATACAGTAGTATCCGGTTAAACGCACGGCACTTGGGAGACCCAAATAGCGTGCGTTTAGGAGATTCGTGCACTTATGAGAAGTAGTAAAAATGGGGAGGGGGGGCGTGATCGGGACGAGAAGAAAGCCAATCACACAATGCTACACAGGCCAAGGACTAGCCTACAGTCCACCTGTCACTGTCACCAAAGAGGGGCCCTCTTTGCTGTCACTCAGTAGATTACAGTATGGGCAGGCGAGGTGTTGGCAATTTGCATCATCTGATTTGTTCATCCACACCCTCATGTCTTTTTCCACATTTTACACTCTATCTTCACACTCCTGCCTCCAAGTCTTACCCTTTACACAACAAGC
Source organism: Elysia marginata (assembly GCA_019649035.1). Classification (NCBI taxonomy): domain Eukaryota; kingdom Metazoa; phylum Mollusca; class Gastropoda; family Plakobranchidae; genus Elysia; species Elysia marginata. The sequence continues at coordinate 453,737 of BMAT01010556.1, read as the reverse complement.
GCTCGCATCCCAGTGGTTGCCTGGTCCACTTAAAAGGTAATTTTTCCCGATTTCATAGCGTGAGCCGATATAACGTGCGTTTAGGGTATACTGATTATATAGAAATAAATCAGTCATAGCAATTTGGCGTTAGTTTAACCGTAGCGTGCATGTAACTGGAGTGCGTTTAACAGGATACTACTGCATCAAAGATTCTATAGAGGCAGCTATTGGTTATCAGTGCCAGACAGAGAACTTTATATAGATGTGTTTAAATTTTCCTGCTTTTTGTGCATAAGGTGCTTGCATCTCTGTGTACATAAAGAAGAATTATAGAATACAATTTGTAAAGAATAGTATTGGGAAGAAAAAAGATAATTGAATAGTTATTACAGGAGTGGCCAAACACTGAAACAGCTTAAAAGAAAGTTAAGCTGTTTTTTTAATTTATAAATGGTGAATTATGATAGGAAACATCTCGTTTTGCCAAATTATAGTGACTCTTAGCGGATACAAAAATAAAGGGCATAGTGGGGTTTTTCCCCCTCTTTTTTTTACAGTAGAAAATAACCAAAAACTAACTTGAGAGAGGTAAATGATAAACATCCAGGGTGAATAAAGACATTCTTAGGCATAATTAGGAATCATCTCATTAGAGATAAGCCTTCTATTCAACTAAAGAATTGTTACTGGTAAAAAGAAAGCATTGATTTTGATGTTATGGCATTTAATTTCAAAGAAGTAGGGAGATACAGCACAGCATCAGAAGTAATTTAAAGTAGGCCTTTGGCATGCAATATTAGGCATATTTACTAACTTAATCATCACTTTTTGTGAGAAGAAAACAACAAAATGTAAATGCATTAGCCTAAAATAGGCAATTGAACAGAATTTTACAGTGAAATATAACTCTAAGATATTCCCAATGGCCTAAAATGAGAATTACTGCGTAGTCAAATTAAAAAAATTATGAGCAAAATAGTCGCCGTAAGTTTGCTCTTGATGATCTAATTAAACCCTTTCAAATACCAACCTTCTTCTTAAGAACATTAAAAGACTCTTACTACCAGGGATGCAAGTTTTCCGATTTTTTACCAGTTTTTTTTTAACTAAAAAAGCAGGAAAACTTGAAAAATTATGACCTAAATGTTAAAGAAAACGTCCTAAATTAAGAGTCATAGAAAGTTAAACACTTCTTTTTAGTTGTGTAGCTGTGTGGGCACTTGGACAGAGTTGTAGCTATCTTTTTGAATTGGTCCAATAAGGGTACCTACAGAGTGTAAAATTTTCCTGCTTTTTGAGCATGAGCCGCTTGCATCCCTGTACTACAACTTAAATATAAAAAAAAGAATGTTTTTGCACCATATGTAGACAAAATTAAGTTTAAAATAAAATTATGTACATCAGGGGTAGATAATTTTGTCACTTTATTACTCCCCTTGGAAGAGGCTCTTGCTTATAAAAATCTATGTATTTGAATTCTGCAAGTCATAAGCTTTTCAAAAATGTATAATACTTGATATTTGATGCAATTTGAAATTTGACCTAGATTTAGGTTTTCAAGTAAATAGCTCAATTCTTCCTGGAGAGTTCGCCTGCAATTGCTCATCATTACTTAACCACACCTAACTTAGTCTACGCAGCAGACGACATATTGATGCCATCAACACTTTCACAGATAGGCCTAGATCTTCACTTAAGGCTATAAATACATGAAATCAAAGGTTTGCTTAAGTTTTTTCCACAAACTTTACTAATATTACTTTTAGATATTATCATATAAGCAGGGTTCTTGAGGGTTTTCTAAGATTATCGAAGGTTTTTGAGTGTTATCGACAAAAAGGCAGTACTTACCCGTTCATTTTGTAACATTAAGAATTTGGGCTTAATTCTGGGATTGGCCCGCCGGTGTTAAAAATAGGTATCATCCCCTTCATTTCATCAGTCTTGCCAGCGGCCCAATGCCAGGAATATCCCAGAATTTGTATAACAGTTGAGTTCACAAAATAAAACCCAATTGTCGACAAAAAGAAAAGACTGTACTTAAGATGTAGAAATCTACATAGATGTAAATCTACATTACAATTTACATCTACTCTTAATTTTGTCTCTGAGGCCTAGTAATACATAGTAAAATTTTGATTTTTTACTTTGTTTTTACTTGATTTACAATGGCCCTATAATGGCAAGTGGAACCTTTTGGTGTGATTACCTGCACCGGTGTGGATCCTCTGACATGATTCTTCACACGCCCCTTTTCAGTTTGCAGTTTCAGTTTACAAAGGGTCAAATGATAAATTAAATGGGGAAATAGGCGCAAAGTGAAAGTCTGCCTGGTCTTCGCCAGTCTCAATTAATGTCAAGCTTTCCACATCATCACTATCCTCATAATCTTAGCTGTAGGCCTACTCCTTATAAAATGGATAATTTTGCTCAAACGTTACTTAAGTCATGTTTTAATTCATAAAATTTTGTTCTTGTATTGTTATTGTCACGTACATGGTGCCTTTATCATACAGGCTTAAGTAGTTAATAAAATTAGGACTTTACGTATTACAAATTTTTGTATTGTCTCTTTTTTTAAACATATATAATTTTTGGGTTTGTTTGCTGAGTGATGTGATCTGTTTTCTTTCTAGGGTTTCACACTGTATTATTGCACTTTTACACCCAACTCACATCCAGGCATAAGAAAGTGTTTTTTCTGATTAATTTTGCTATGCTAGAAACAAATCTGTAAGTTTTAATCGTTGCAAATTGATAGTTTTTAGAGATAATTAATTGTTGAATCTGGTTTTTTACTATAATAATATAGTTCAAGGTCAAGTTTATTCAGTCAATACAAGGTTACATTGAACATGTATTGAAAATAAGCAATGCTCAGTCATGCGGGCAGTTTCAAACATTATTAATATTATAGTAAAGTACACTATAATCTCTCTCTCTCTCTCCTCTCTCTCTCTCTCTTTCTCTCTCTCTCTCTCTCTCTCTCTCTCTCTCTCTCTTTTTATCTGTGTATATATATATGTATGATATATATGTCTACAAATTTGGGGTTTCAATTTCAGATAGGTTGACGCTACCAGTTTTCACAGTTAAGAAAGATCCAGTAACTAACCCCTACAACTGTGTAGATCCTTAAGTCCTCTGCTTGGACTGTTATCCATGTCCTCACACAATGCTTAGAACTAGTGCTGTATTCGTTCTCACATCTCTGGCTGTATGGAGTATGCTTTTGCTACTATACTATTTTTAGGTTGAGGGGGTGTGAATAATGACTGCAGAGTATCCTCACCCCAGGGGTGCCTTCACCTTTACAGGTGGTCAATTCATTAAAATCTGTTCACAGGCACTGCTAAATTTTTCATTTGTTTTAACACTTAAGGTAAGAAGCCCTACATTACACATGCGTTGATTATGATTTCCACATCTTTCTTCCCGACAAAGTCATTCTTAGCATTTCTTCTGTGAACAACATGACAAGATCTATCTGGGTACCTTATTCCAAGGCCGTTCAGCATTTGATTCACCATTTTTAAAGCTCTTTTGATGCCAAAAGTTCTCTTTCTAGACTTGCCTCTATTATTACTGCTGGGTCGACAATTTGAAATGTAATATAGACCGACAATACATTGATACAGGACGCATAGGATGTATAGCATTAATATAGTTCAGTACTAGGTCTTGTAACGTAATGAAGTGACAATTACAACCGTTCTCTCTCTTTCTCTTCCTCGCTTATGCCAGTAAGTCACAAAACTAGCATTGCACTACATAAGAGGGGGGGGGGGGGTTTCTATTTCTAATGCTTCTTTCTGTTTGCCTGTCCTCACCCTGCATACAACCTGTAACAAGATGTAACAATAATTTTGATGATCAGATGAGGGTGTGAGTATATAATTCGTGCAATATCTGCTATTGCTATTGAAAAAGATGTACCAATAATTGTCACTGCCTGGAACCAAACCAAATAAAAAAATTGTAGAAATAAATTTAACCTTATCCTCATTATTGGATGTGCAGTTTTTTAAATAATAATTAACATTCATGCTTGCCAGCCCTCCTTTTTTTATCAGTCATTCTTTGTGTGTCTCATTCTTTATCTCTATCCTCTCTTTAACTTTACCTTTTTTATGTCTTTTTAAAAATTCTGTTGCATTCTTTTTGGAACTTTTTTTTCTAGAACTTTTGACCTGCCAAGCTATTTTACTGGTTTTGTTTTTCTTTGTCTTAGTACAGGTGTTTGCATCAGCTTTGAAATCAAACCTGAACTCTAAGGCTTGGGAGAATGGGTCGGAAACGAAAAATTCTCAAGCCAGATGAAGGTGATAAACATTCATATCTGCCACCATGTAGAGTGTGTGAGGGGCCTGCTGGAGGCTTCCATTATGGCGTCAACACATGTGAAGCTTGCAAGGTACCCCATAGGCATGAACATGAGGGCAAATTGTCTCCGTTTTTCTTTCTGCCTTTTTAAAGTTGTTTTTTTTTCATGTATTTATTGTTTACATAGCACAACTTATGTTTTGTGTGAGATCCAATGCTTATCTCATTTTCCCGCTAGTTTAACCATAATTATTTGGCATCTCTGAATAAAACCAATTGTGTTTGAATAAATGGTACTCAAATGCAAGGTTATTATAATTTTGCTTTCCTTCTCATGTCAATTAAAATGTCTCAAGAGTCAAGCCATCTTTCCAAGAAGTTAATGTGAGAAACTAACAAGATTTATAGGTAGATGCACTGGTGGAAGGTAAAGCAAAAATATTCTTACCCAAATGGCCCAGCTTTCATGAAGTTTACTTCGAAGTAATTGCCATTCTGACCTAAATTTCAAAAATTTTAATTAATAATGACCTGAAAAAGTTTTGAAGAGGGGTTACATTTTTTTTATATTACTTTTGATTTACAAGTGCTTTCTAAGATCTTGGTTATACAATTCAAATTTTTTTTTTGTAGATAAGACTCACATTCCTTTAAATATTGTGTTTCATGTAAACTATTGAAATTTCACATCTTTTTATGTTTTTTTAGGGATTTTTTCACCGCAGCTCTAGCGGGAAGGAAGAACTTAAATGTGACTCTGGAGGAAATTGTCCTGTGTTGTATACCATCTCAAGAATCTGCAAAAAGTGCAGATATACCAAATGCATTGCTGTGGGGATGGCAAGAAAGGGTGAGTAGTTTCAATTCTATCTTTCTTAAAAGGTTTACCCAGTAAAATTAAAGTGTCCTGTGGTATATAGATAATTGAATACCTTTTTTTCTAAACTTGTTTCAGTCTATTTTGAACAGCTTCTAGAAAAAGGCCGCCTTTGGTTTAAAATCTCTTCATCCCCATTAAATTAAAGAGAAATTAATGTCATGTGCATTTGTAGCTAGTAATAGGCGCCCAAGAATTTTGCTTTTTTTCTTCAATAGATTCTGGATAAATATTAAACTGAAACTGGACTAAACCTAGTTTTGAAAATAACGCTCTTCAATTAGGTTGTAGTTAGTTTGAATCCTTAGAACTAATTTGTCCAACTTACATTTCTTATAACTAAATATATGGTCAGGACAAAAAAAATTCATTACTTGCCTTCTTAATCTAATTATATTGAGTCTTAATTTTGTAAGATTTTGAATGAACAGATGTAGTAGGTTTTGGAAAAAAAAGTCTTAAACGAAGTCAGTTTTGCCAGAGGGAGTCAATTTCCAGCAATAGTGAAATGTATGCAGTGGACATGAAATATTATAAAGGTATGTAGCATGTCTATTGAAAGTCTGAGAAACGCAAGACAATAATAAAACATGTCCTATATTTTAAATGATCAAACTTGGGCTTTCTAAAAAGACTGACCTTTTAACATTTAAGAGTGCTGTGTTGAAGATAAGAGATTACCACTTAATATAGTAGGCTCTTATCTGCTATCTTCAGCTATTTTTTTTCTTTTTTAAACTTAGTTGACTCAGTTACAATGGATCTCTGTTTGGTTCTATATCTAGGAGAGTTCAGTTTTTCACAGCTGTAGAGAGGCACCATTTTCGTCCTTGCCTTTCAAGTTACTAACCAGGCAGTGAATTTTTTTAGAAGCCCTTTAAATAATAATTTATAAAATTAAAGAACTAATTTGGAAACTTCATTTTAAAATTGCCAAAATGTCTAAATCTTCAAAATAATTATTTTTAATATTATCTTTGCCAATAGGTGTTGCAAAGATAATGCATTACATGTATTTTATTCATAAAATCTAATGAACAAATATGTAAGAGCTATTTCCTTTGTTTCAGCCCCTTATAAATTAAAAAACAAAGTACTGGGAATTTGTAGCTCTTATTATCAACAATGCTGGTGATTCTCCTCTACTTAAATACGATGTTTTTGTTTTTTTTTAATATTTATTGATGTAGGGGGTGTTTGTTCACTGGGCGGACTAGACTTAGCACTAAATCCATAATGCCATAGACTAGGAGGATTAGCTGCTATTACCAATTTTAAAGTCCTTGGTTTGACTCGGACAGGGATCGAACGATGCACCTGCCGATTTCTGAGCGAGTGTCTTACAGCTGGGCCACAGAGCCGGTGTGTTCAACCCAGAGTTATGAGTCTGAGATTTCAGCCCTGTTTCGTTAATTTGGCGTTAAATCCTTGTGAAATACTTTAATCCCATATTTCCTTTATTGACTCAGGTATTAATGGGATACCCGACTAGGCAGTGGAAGATCTTGTCAATATGACAGAGGGATACCCTCTAACTACTGCTGCTCTTTGAGTTCAGAAGTCTCTTTTGCTAGTTATGGCATGTTGAGGAACCCATGGAAAGAGCTTAGAGCATTTAGTGGAACAGGTTCTTGCATTTACTTTAATTTCTGACAAAAGGTACTGGAACTCATTCAACTATTTATTTCCTTGAAGCAAAATACTAATTTCATTTCATTTGGTGATGGATTAGAAAGAATTTTGATACGTCGGTTTTAATGTCAAGGTCACCAGTTCAAGGATGGCAACAATTTTTTTTATTTGGTATGCCCGGGCGGTAAAAGATTGCCGGATTTTTCCGGCACGGCTGGAATTTTTATTGCCATTTGTCATGCCTCCCGGATTTTCAGCCATCTGCCGGACTTTTATTTTTCTAAAAAACCGGCGACCTGTTTCTATAAGTTGAGTTTTGCGGTATTATAGATGTAAGCGAAGTTTTGTTTTGCGGTATTATAAATAGTAACACAGTTTAGTATCCCGGTATTATTATACAGTAACTTAGTTTGGTTTTGCGGTATTATTAATAGTAACACAGTTTAGGTTCCTGGTATTATTATAAAGTAACGTAGTTTCGTTTCGCGGTATTATTAATACGACCAGTTTGGTTTGGTTGGATCGCCTTATTAAAGGGTTCATATCTATCATGGGGTGGATATGCGCGTAGCAATTGTTATCTGAAACTCTAACCAATCTAGGCCTAGGGAATTGTCGCCTCCGAGTTTGCCTCTTGCCAGGTGAAGGACGCCCGTTATTGCGAGATCGATAAATGTGTTGGGGGCTGGAGTCATATAGCGTTCTCTCATTGGTCAAAACAATGGCTAGAACTTTAAAGGTCAAGTTGACGCAATAAAATCGCCCTGTGTAGGCCTATAACCTGAGTAAAAAGGGACAGTCTTCATGTGAACCAAGGACTACGTTATAAGTTTATTGTATAGTATAGTCCTTGATTGAGCATTTTTTCTGGACATCGCATACTGTGCTTTACGTAGATGTTACTCCACACAGAAATATTGTAAATAGATGTTTGATGTCATTTTCACTCGTCCTAGTGAAACTTAGAATTGATTTGAAGATAACACAAGATAGAATCTGTACTAGGCAGGTTTATCTTGATCAGTCTTGGAAACGCAAAAATCTGCGGACTAGAAAGAGTCCACAGTGGGGGTTCAGGCTTCGTTTCATATAAAAAAATGTGTTTACTTGGTGACCTAGATAAGTTGCACTTGCAGTTGCAGTCAGCTCTGCTTTATTAAATCTGGATGTTGCTTAGCTGTCTAAAATATCCCAAGCCTAGATCTATCCTAATTATGAAAAAGTTTCTAGGCCGTCACACTCGCCCCTTTTACATACGCAAACACAAGCAAAAGATAGGTTCACGCAGGTGGGCAGTACTTAACGAAAAAAAATCCGTTGAGTCTTGTTCTAGAGAGACGTGACTTCATAGTAGATCAACAATAACTGTACAAGACATTGGCTTCATGAATCATTTTTTTTCTAGTCAAATGTCTCAGGAAATCGAAATGAAACTTAAACCACCAAACTTTCCAGCCTCAAGGTACCACTAGCCTTTCATTTCCCTGTCTCTCTGCTGCCCCCTTTACAAATATTCACATACGACTGTCTCTCTCTCTCTCTCTCTCTCTCTCTCTGTATAGTAAAACACTTAACTTTTTTTTTGATGTTCCTTTTTCTCTTGGGCAAACTTTTTGTCTACTCTATGCCTATTTGGCTAGGCTTTTACATAGTCCCAATCCTTTTCTTTCATTTTCTAACTGCTCTCTTTCTCTTCCCGCCTCTCTCTCTCTCTCTCAAAAAGCATGGAGTCCCTCACTGGAATGATAAAATAAGTCTCCAATTATGCAAACTACATTACATTCACCTAAGTCCAACAGACCTCAGCCAAGGTAACAAAATGAAGCTCCACCTGAAATAAGGCCTAGAGGCACACCTTCAAAAAAGCATAAGATCTTTCTGCTTCTCAATCCCACTTTGTCTCTAAACAAAAAAAGACAGCAGACACCCCAATGTGCTTTTGAGCTAAAAACACTAAACACAATTTGTTTACAAAAATCATGCAATGGACTATGGTAGGATTTTTTTCTTTCTTTTTTTTTTTCTGAGTTGGAGTGTATATATAAAAACGTTTTCTTCAAGTGGATTGTAGGTATTCTGCTGTTATCTTCTTCACCCACATGTATAAACATCTTTAAATTGCTAAAATGGCATTTATTTCTTTCCTTTGTCTATATAATGTTCTCATAGACTTTATCTTTACAGTATCTTTATTTATAGGGTACAGTCAATTGTGTGGTTAGTTCTTAATATAAATTTGCACGTGACAGTTCTGACTATTATTATTGAAGTATGCAGGATTTCTATCTTAAGAAGGCGGTTGTTGCAGGATTTTTCAGATCTGTCAGCTTTTACCCTAAGTACTTTTTATTTTTACCAATTAAAATAAGTATGTTCTTGTTTTAACTCCACATTCTGAAATAATAACTCGTCAGTATAGTTGTCAAAGAGGGTAAAATTTTCCAGTAATCTGTAGACAAACTTTTAAATCAATTGAAAGCTTTGCAAAGACAGTTGGTTTTCCCAGTAAGTTAAATTAATAAAGAGAATGGTAACACAATACAATGCTCTCCTTTTGATGTGATGTGATCAATTTCTCTCCTAATAGCAATCAAAACGGGGCGCTACACAGTGGAGAAACGCACAAAAGACATACTTGAAGTCAAAAGATTGCAGGGGAAAAGACCTGCTGCAGAGGAGAATCCTCTAAATAGATCAACAAACAGAAAGTTGGACTCAGACTCAAATAAATCTCACAAAGCCTTCAGTGAGTGGAGCCAACAAGAAGGCCATTCTGATAAGCCTACATGTGAAGGGTAAGACTGTGACATTTTGGTGAAGACTAAAACATCTCTCTATTAAAAATCTCTGAATAAATTAATACTGTTTGTTTTTTTTTTTACTTCAGTGAAATCAACAAAACAAAAAGAAACACAACATGGCTATAAAATTTGTTCAAGAAAATGTCAGTTCATTGCTCATTACTGAAAGTTTAAATTTTTTCTTAAATTGCTTGAGTTTGTTGTAAACTGCTGTAGACTGTTGCACCATCCAAAGTATCAGGGAAGGTCTAATCTTCAGTATTTTTGGCTTTGTAGCTCAAGCTTTCTCAAAATTATTTGGCACCCCAACACTCTTAAACAAATCCCACAAACCAACAAAGGTATGTGAAAAAGCGGCTAACAAACTGGAAGTCTGATGCGCCACTAACATGGTCAAATGTCAGTTTGATTGTTTCCGTGTTTAGTTGTGCTCTCACACACACACAATCTGCTATTAAATTTAACTTGTGAGACACAGTCTGTATGAAGTCTGCAAAAGACATTTCTTTGATTTTGAGGCTCTTAATTCCAAATTTGACCAAAGAAATTGCTACGGCAACATAATAAAATCAGACACTGCTTGATTTTTAATTTTTTTTGGAATATCAAGTGCCAATATATGGTTTTCTGATTGGATGCCATAATCTTTCGTTAGCATGCTTCAGATGCACCTACAACCTGTGTAGACAACAAGCTATTGACAGAAATTGATATATAAATACATCTTTAACAAAAAATAATTGTATCTAGATCTAGGCTTGGGCCTTATCAGCTCAATCTTCATTTTGTATTTCATTGCATGTTGTTTGTTTTATATCAAAATTGTATATCATTTGAAATTTGACAAAAGTCGCAGGAGAGCTGTGAGGCTAAGCAGATGTAAAAATATTTAGTTAGGTAAATATTCCAGCTCTAAGAGTACACACAAAACAAGTAAGCTATCGGCTTTATGCCTTTATCAGACAAAAAAAATAAAAACATATATTACTCACATAGTAGCCAAACGACTATTAATAAAAGAAAAACAATAAGGTTATTTTAAACAGTACAATATATAGAATTATCACTTAATAATTTTAAATTTGTAGATCATTTGAATGTTCATATATTTTTGCAAAATAGAAAGTTACAAAATTTTAATTGGTTATCTTTCACAAGATAGGATTTTGTGGAATTTTCTGCATTGGAAGATCTTTTTCTTATAAATTTTATGAAATTATGTTAGTTTGGGTACTGTCTACACTTTGTGGTTAGTACCAAAATGCAAATTTCATCACTGCAGAGGAATTTGGCTGGTTTGTTCCTGTTTTTCTTGGTCTAATGCTACTGACGACTTATATGAGTGAGCTGTATCCAAAATATAAATAAACTCCCTTACATTTGTAAATTACCAGTGTAAATTTCATTTTAAAATATTGTAAAATTAAGGGTTGAGATGTATTCTTTATTGTACTGAAATTAATGCTAATAAACAATATTCTTTTTTTCAGGTTAAATAGCAATCCAGAAAAGCCAGAATTTGAATGCCATACAAGTACTACAGCTAGTTTGGGACATTACACAGGCAGCAGTACACACACCACCAGCATTGACTGCTCGCCTGTGCACAGCCTCTCTCCCTTTTCACAATCTGATCATTTGTCCCCTAATATGAGCAACATTTCCAGTTCCTCCAGTCCTTGTATGTTATCACAGTCTTCCAAAGCCCACAGTAGTAATGGCTGTGACAGCAATCTTTCCCAGGATAACTGTATGAGCCCTTCCAGTGCCAATGTCTCCTCTCATTCTCAGTGCCCCTGCTCACAAGACATTCATGAACTATACAGTGATATGGACAAAGTTGTTAGTATTCTTGCTCAAGCGAGAGCGGATCATATCAAACACCTTCTTCCAAACAAGTCAAAAGAGGAGATGCTGAAGATGGCTGCTGAGCACACTGTAAGTTGTGGCCTTTTGTCTTTAATAAATGTTGTTTTTTACCACCCTCTTCAATATCATCCTTTAATGATTGTTAGGGCAAGCGAGCGCTCAAACAACCTGGGTTAGATGACCATGAACAGAACACAAATCTCAATAACTCAACCAAAGGGTTGGCAGTCTAGAATAAAAATTTATAAAAACTATCAAAATTAAATATTCAATATAAGATAATATGTGTAGATAGGTGAATACAGGTAAAGACATAAACGACGGATATAGTATTTAGCAGGGACAGAGAGGCAGAATAGATTTCAAATAAGATTACAAAGCAAACAACTGTACCAAGAATTCCCAAACTACTGTGAAAAATACACTAACTCAAGAATAACAAACCCCAAATGCTTATCACCCCTAATCAAGGAATTTATAACCTAACAATTACGTTCAGACTGGCCAGAATATGATTAAGTTTTTAAAAGCTTGAAAGAATACTTATAGTCTTTAACTCTTTGTCTCAGACTCCACGCATGGTGCGTGGATGTAACCTCTTTGCTGTGCCGTAATCACGCATGGTACGTGGATCGTAGTGGTTACGGGAAACTACCTCTAGGGTCAATGTTACTGGGAGCTCCATGGTATCTTGATTATTTTTAGACTATCAATTGCCCCTAGAGGGGTCGTAACAATAATATCCAATGCTGTAAAGCTTTGTAGGCCGAATTTCGGCGCATGTTTGGAGCGTTTTCCTTCACTTTGTCTCTTCTGTCTATCAGCTGACGTTACGATGGCTGCCAACAGTAGTAGACCTGTTCGCTTATCAGCAAATCAGTGCAGACAAATAATTTTAGAGGCCATAGATCTAGATTCAGATTCAAGCATTGAATCTAATGATTATGATTCAGATAGGTCTAGTTTTTCTGTCAAATCAAGATCTAGATCTAGTTCTAGTGAGAGAGAATCTTCTCTGCAACCTAGTACCAGCACAGGCAGGCCTGGGTCAAGTAGATCTAGTAGTAATAACGGGAAAAGGAAGAGTAAACAAACAGGAGGCAGTAATCAGGCTGCAAAAAGATCTAAAACATCTTGTTCAACTTCTTCGTGGCAAGTTACAAATGCTCATGAATCACAGCTAAACTTCAGGTTTACTCCTCCTAAAGGTTCAAGTGTAGTAAGTCCAAACTTGAATGCTAACTCAACACCTCTTGACTGTTTGAGAGAGCTGCTAACAGATGAGATTCTAAACAGCCTACTTGAAAGTATAAACAGCTATGCAGAGTTTAGAATGTCACAGCAGAGACCAGCAAGACGCAGATCTTTGTTTTTAGATTTTGAGCCCATGACAATGCATGAAAAAACCAAGAGTGAGGTGCATCTGGTCCAGCAAAGTCTACCAAAAAAAACCTGTGGTGCCAGCAAATGTTTAGACGAGAACGCTTTGAAGCTCTCTTCATTCTATGCTACACTGTGAAGGAGAAAATTCAGAAGGGAAAGAGAAAATTAACCGTTCTTTAACTCGCTCATTGAGAAGTACCAAGCTGCTTTTTACCCCTTCCAAAATGTTTTGATCGACGAAATGGTGATAAGATGGAAAGGAAGATCGAAGCACAAACAGTACAATGCTAGCAAGCCCCATAAATATCATATCAAGACTTTTGGTCTTTGTGACAGTGCTACTGGCTACTGCATCAACATCTTGATATACTTTGGCAAGGACACATCCTACAACCCTGACATGGGCCCTGAAGGCTCGCAAGCTGTAAAAGTCTTCGATTATTTGATGACACCACTCGTCAAAGGGCACCACATTTTCGCTGACAGGTATTACACCAGCTACCCTCTCCTCCAGTATCTCACTAACAGAAAAACCTACTTTACTGGAACTTTCAATGTGAACAGGAAAAACTTCCCTCCTGAGCTAAAATCGCTCAGCCTGAATCACAGAGAGAGCAAGTATTTTCTGGAAGAAAAGACAGATTATCTGTGTGTGGCCTGGAGGGATAAAAAAGCAAAGAAAAATTGTGTTACAGTGTCATCTTGTTCCTCTACAAATGAGGAAGAAAAAAGAAGCAAATTTGGTATTGAAAAGAAAATTCCATCTATGATTGCAGCATACAATGACAGTATGAACGGCTGCGATCGCCTTGATCAAAGTGTGTCATACTATGGCGAATTCCAGAGAAAGACAAAAAAAATGGTTCCACTGGGTTCTGGAAGTGACACAAGTCAATGCCCATATTTTGTACAGCCTGACACGTGAGGAGGGTGGTAAGAAAATGTCACTTGAAGATTTCAAATACAACCTGATCGAACAACTCTCGGATCTTGCAGCAGCAACAATAGATACTGGGGAGACCAGGCACACAAGCTATGCTGGACGCCCAAGATCCCAAAACCCACTGGAGAGATTTGATGGCAATAGGCATCTCATCAAGTGGCACAAAAATGTCTTGAATTGTGTTGTCTGTGATGTCTATGGTGTGAGGACGGAGAATGGCAAGGAAAAACGCACTCATTTTATCTGCGCAGGATGTAGCAACAAGCCTTACCTTCATCCAAATGAGTTCTTCTGGAAGTATCACACTCCAGGGCAGTTCTAGAAATATGAACTCTGCTTTGTATTACAGTGTAAATAGAACTGAAAACCCCAATTTTTTTTTTATGAACTGTATACATTATTGCTGTTTTTGCTGACTTTATGCGCATTTGTAGCTTGCCACGTAAATTGAGTTTTGGACCTCAGAAGGCAGGTAAACCAGACTGGGCCTCAATTTTTTTTTAAACAACAATCTGGGACATACATACCTTTGCAAAAAATGGATTATGGAGTATGCAAGTCATCTGCGACCTGACTGGATCCCTGAAGTAGGTTGATTTTGTCAAGTAAAGTCGGACCCGCGAAATTGGGAAACGCGAAATCGGGAATTTATGTGAAATCGGGAAAAATCCCAGGGAACGGA
>BMAT01010556.1:421122-438512 GCA_019649035.1 Elysia marginata | reverse complement strand
CTATGTCTCCATCTCTTCCTTCCCTCTCTCTCTTACTGTCTGTCTCTCCCTGTTCTCTCTCTGTTCTCTCTCTCTGCCTGAGTTTTACATTTATTTCCACGAGAGGTCCAATTTTAGTAAAAAATGCAAAGACCCGGAAAATCGGGAAAACCCGGATAATCGGGAAAAGATGCCTTCTACCGAAATTTCCCGATTAAGCGGGTCCGACTGTATTTTTTAGTAAATTTTTTTTACACTCTACAAAACAACCACAATTTTTCTAACAAAATATCATAAAACACTTAGATCATAGTGTAATTTTGTTCCTTATTCAATTCTGAACATTTTGATATATAATAACACTAGGTTATATACATATGAACTAAGTGTATAGCGTTTTGAGTAACTGACCCCCCGCCTTCAATTTTCACCCTTAAAAAATTACGGCGAAACATGTAAAAAAATTACAGAGACAAAGAGGTAAATCCAATGGCAATGGTTCTGCTCTTCGGGATGTCGGCAAGTATCAAGTGATGGCAATTTGACGATCAAGGGGTCCGGCGGTGGGAAGTTGGACGCTTTTGAAGTGTAACAGGCTAAGCAGACGTATGTGTCTAAAATGTCAGCAATCAGGGCTTCCTGGTTAATCATACATGGGTGATTGAAACGTTCGGAAGCAGGGCTTCCGTGACCAGTAAAAGGAATAGTAAAATGATGTCCTACAGGTTTTTGTTACACAACCTTTGCAAGATTTTTTCTCTATAAATGCTTTATGCATGAGTGTTGAGTATAGTCAGGTGCTATTAACCAAAAAATATTATTTACACCTCCCTCTCTCTCTCTTTCTCTTTTCTTCCTTAATTCCCCTCTCAAACAGGGCCTAGATAGCTCAGTTGGTAGAGGCCTCGCTCCGTGGCCAAGAGGTTGTGGGTTCGAGCCTCAGCCGAGCACAGTCCGGGCCCCTACTGGTTGGGACGGTGTCAGTATAATGTGACCAACTGAGGCTAAGTCATGGTATCCCCGCTAGTCTCTGGGTGGCAGCCCGTACATTGTTATTGGGACCCAAGCCCTGAGAGCACCTTTGAAGTAGAATTGGGCTTGTAAAATATCCTTCAATCAATCAATCCCCTCTCAAACTCTCATGCATGAGAGAAGACTGGAAGCCGCAGAAATGTTTTTCTGCCATAGGCTTCCAAGAGTGAAATGGACTGATAAAAGAATGAACAACATTTTATTTGAATATTTATCAGCTAAAAGAGAAATTCTACAAATTGTAATTTATGTGCAGAGACTCAAATATATCAGTCAGTAAGAAAGAAAAACATCAGTCTCATGGCAAAATTGTTTCAATGAAAAAGAGAATGAAGAAAGGTGGGTAGACTTTCCATGGAAAGTATTACAAAGGCCAGTGTTATGGGCAGGCAGAAAATAGCACACAAATGTCTGGATAGAGATTATTGGAGAAAAGGATTGTGCTGATGCCTGTTGTCGCAGCTAGCATCAGAACTTTGATGCTGACAGTTGACAGGTCACAGGTGATTAACTCGGGCAGTCAGTGGTATTGATTTTTTCATCATCATCAATGCCCTTCACCCTTGGCTGGGTATAAGCTCGGCACAAGTAAATGCCACCCACTCCGGTCCTGAGTAAACTTTCCAAGCTGACCCCATCCTTTTCCCATCATTGTCATTGATTTTAATGTATGTGATAGGTCGGCAAGATGAAAGTATCGAAATAAACTACACCTGAAGAGATCGTAAGCCCTGAGATCATCGTTAGTGATGGACTGGGCTGGTAAAAATTTCAATCAATCAATCAATCAATCTCTGGGCCTACCCTTGCCTCTATTCCCTTGTGGATTCCACTGAAGTGCCTGTCTTGTGATGTTATTATGCGGTTTCTTCTGTGTGTGTCCTTCTCATTCCAATTTCCTATTCTACTGGTTTCTGCCCTGTTCGCCTCCAAACCTCCTCATTGCTTACCCTATCATGCCATTTTATTCTCAGAATACCCCACATGCATCTGTCTATAAAGATCTGCACTTTCTTTATTGCTACAGGTGTGGCTTTCCAAGTTTTACAACCATACAGCATAACTGATTTGACGTTTAAGTTGTAAAGTCTGATCTTGATCTTTTGAGATATATGGTATTGATTTGAAGAAGTAATTTTTTAAAAACTTTCCAGAATATGGACATGGTGATAATCATTTTCTCATCCAATATTTTGCAATACAAAAATATAATCTATTTTTTTTTCAGGAACTCTGTCGTCTTCGGCAAGAAATGTTTGGTTCTATGCACAGGCTGCCAGACCAGGAGTATGACAGTATCTATGCCACCACAGGTTTGGATGCAGATGGCAGGATGCAGCGTTATGAAAATTACAATGCTCTGATGGAGTTGTACATTCGAGCATATGCAAAATTTGCAAAGTGTGTTCCAGGATTTAGTTATCTGGACATTCAGGACCAAGTAACACTCATCAAATGTAAGTAATTCGAAGAATGACATTTTTGTACTTTGCAATAATTGGTGAAAATAAGGGTAGTGTTTATCCATGTAGTTGTTTTTTTTTAGCATATGTTTTTCTGAAATTTGTGCCTCTGCCTTAAAATGCTTTAGGGTGTTCTCACTAGCATGTTAATTAAGAATTATCTGCCTTGACCAAATGAATTAGCACACAGGTAATCGATAAATGTTTGCTCTGTGCTTAGGCGACGTTTAGCAAGATCGTCAAGGCAGATAATTCATTGCTGGTTTTTAGTATTTTTTGAGCAAGGCCTAGTTTACTGTGACCAATATCAGTAGACTACACAAGCCTGATTAAAAGTGACAACACAGTTAAATTAGTGTCTATTTTATTAGTAAATTGATTCTAAAGTCTGTATCAGAATCTAGGTTTACACCCAGTTCTATACTTGTTGTACTGTAGTGCTCATCTATAGCACCATCCCCACAGTGGGGTATCGGAGTAATCCATCTTTTTTCTCTATCGGGAATGCGATTTCAAGAGAGAATTAGAGTAGCCGTTCTTGATTGAAAGGCAGCCAAGGCCTAAGCACGTTTTTTCTTCTAGTTTTCATTGTTTTGTTTCCTTCAAACTACTTAGTTTTGCCTCGATAATTTATCATTGTTGACTATTGAAATTTAAAACAATAAACCAACTTACTTTTGTAAGTCGAAAACTTCATCAACCAAAGCGATATCTTTTGTTTGTTCACTGTTTTGAAAACGTAAATTCTCTATATTAACCATGTTTGTGACATATGGCTCTGCTTAACATGCTTTTAATGTATCATGCTTGTTTTTTCTTTGTAAAACTAAAAGCCTAATGCCTACATGAGCTGTTGTGTGTGGAAAGGAAGAGAAAAGGGAATGTCATAAGCAACTGATTGCAGCTATTCAAGCAAACCGTTGCATGTTGCTCTTCTTTACTTATGAGAATGAACCCACACTGGTTTCATTTAGAGCTATCTCGATCGTGCCAGGAAAAAAAATACAATGGCTACCTTTTGGCGTTTCAAGTGAAAAATCTATACCACATTTGAAGGAAAGAAAAAAACCCCGTCAAGTTTACTTTTAAAAACCTTTCGTTTTCTAGATCTATAGGCCCCTAATTATGTATTGATAAACATTTTGCCTGTGGGCCTAAAAATTTAACAGCTTGCTTTATTCTTACCGATTGGATGTTTTCAAAGTTATCCATAACGTACCTAGTGATTTTTCTTCCTTATCCATTAAAGACATATTAATTTTATTTATTGTTATTTTTACCAGCAAAGTGTCAGTAAAGTCGGAAAGACCTGTCTAACAATAGGTGTCGTTTATTATATTATTTTATAATTAGATCAATTTTTCATATAATATACAATACAAAAAATAGAAAAAAAATAATAACTAAGATAAAGAAGAGAAGCCGCAGATCGCTGCATGATGTAGGCCTATAACGTTGAAAAAGAAAACGTAGCTTAGATAAATTTAGTGTTTGTTTGCAGAATATGTAATCATTACATTAAAAATCTTCACAATTTTTACATGGAATGGATCAAGGTAATTACAGTTTAAATTATATTTCTATGTGAATTTAAAAAAAAGAAGTATTCCATTGTTAATAACGCTAAGAAAGCATTGTTTTTTAGGTCTTGTGTTAAGCACGACCTTTCAACCAGGAACGGTAACTCTTGTTTTCCCGCTAATCTCATTCCCGATATAAAGTCTATTACCTGTGACTAGGTTTAACAGGGCAAGAACAGGTCCAAACATGGATAAAGTGAGACGAGCAGAGCAAGTTTTAGAGAAATTAGATTAAGAATTTAAGAAAATTTTCTGGAATTTTGACAGGCAAGCCTACATAAGACCATAGGTTTATTGTTGGTTTGACTTTGGGTTGAACTGCAAGCCAGTGCAAGGTTTGCTCGTCCCTTGTTTATATAGTAACTGTTCACAAGTCAGTGTGCATTGAACTACTGGAAGGAGGCTGAGTGCGGCATTGTCATTGACTTTTTCAGCGTAGTTTTTTCAGCGAGTCTCTGTTGGCCTAGAGCAAAATAATAAGTTTAACAGTTTCTAATTCTAAGCTTAAAATAGGCCCCTATCATTGATAAAACGATGTGAATGATGGTTGTAGGTGAAGAGAAGAGAGAAGGGGTAAGGAAAGTCTGTTATGTGCCTAGATAAGTAGAAAGGAGTGCTATCAAAACAAGTTTTTTTTCTTCATTCTATTCGATTTTTACTCTTCTTTATATTCCTATTGCAAGAACATGCCTACAGCTGGATTTTTTCTTTTGGAACCAAAAATCCCACTGTAGACATGGTCTGTTGTATTCCTGTGAGCTGGAATACAACTGGCTTAGTAACCATTTGTTATCAGAGCCAGAACGTGTTATAAAACTTTCAATAAATCTAGATCAAGGATTAGCACTGCTTTTGGGATTCTGGCACACTCTTCACAATTTTTCTAATTAGTTTGAAATATAAGTCAGCATGAATCCCTTCCAATAAATTCCTTTCTTACTTTTGCACTCTATATAATCATTTTAGCACCTAAAAGGAGACTGGCATTTTGTATGTATAGTAATTGCATTCAAAAAATCATTTACAAAAGTTTGTTATTTTTTGTAATATGTGAGGTAAACAAATTGGGAGATCCTTGATGTGAAATCAAAATTAATTTGAAAAGTTGATTTGTAAGGTTGCTCACACTAGCTCTCAACTGAAGTAACATTACAAGTTCACAACCCAGGTCGAGGAAGGCCACAAGATATAGCTCTGTAAGACTAAGAGCTCCACCTGTTGAGCAATGTTATGGGATGAAGCATTAAACACCCAAATGTTCTTTAAAATAATTAATAACCTGACAAATGGTTTTGAACTTTGAAAAAAGCAATTTAACGTTCTCACTGTAAATTTCTTTCAAACTGGCTTCACAAGCTCTTTATGTTTTAGAACGTAGGAGATATTTTCAGTTTCAATTTTTTTTTTCAGATTTGACCATTATCTATTATCAATCTACAATTTCCCTATTATTCTTGCCAGACTCGCGCAATGAATTCCTGCTTTTCATGGGCTTTAATGAAGTTGCTCAGGGAGTGATATACTGTGCAGACAAGAGAATGCGTTGCAAAGTATGTGTTGACATTGCTGGAAACATTGACTTTGAGAACATGATGGATCGCTTTGTGCTTTACTGTGAGTCATATCAAAACCTGAAACTCACTCTAGAGGAAAGAATACTGATGGGCTCCATTGTACTCATGGCTCCCGGTAAGTTTTTTTGTATGGAAGTCAAAGAGGATGTTTCTGGCACAAGGTATCCAAGCTTGACTTGATTGTTGCAGACAAAAGCATTTTAGTGCACAACTGATATAATGTAATTTAAATGGCTTAGGCAACTGATTTTAGGCAACCAAATTATTTCCTCACAATTATTTAAAATCATTTAAGCTTTCTATTTTCTAAAGTTTGCAACTGTTAAAATTTTGCCAAATCATTTAGATTTATAGAAAAGATATTAAAATTGATGATGATTTGAAAGAGCAAGAAAAAAAGAGCTGGCATTTTATGCACATTGAAAAAAAGATGGAAAATAATAAATTTTTAAAAGGGTAATATTAAATTCATCTGCAATGAGCACTAGTTAAAATTTGGCCTGAATTGTAATTAATGCCTCACATTGAAGAAAAATTTCCAATAGGGGCCTACTAAAAGAAATTTTCTAAAAACGATTCACCTTTACAACTTTGTTGTGATAAAAAACAAAGATCATAACGGTACAATGAAATTTGAGATTGTGTTTAATTTTAAGGTTTAAATTTTGGAGGAACTTCTGGTTGATAATTTAACCTTGTTTATTTTTGTGTTAACACTTATCATTATAACCCAAAGTTAAAGTTGAGAGGAAATTTTTTCAGCCCAGATTTGGGTATTAACTTTAGATAAAAAGATTGAATGAATTTCATATTTATTTATTTCAAGCAATGGTAGAAAAATAACTTGCATGGATAATCCAAGAACAGATTTCGTGCAGTCTGTAAAAGTTTCATTTTTCTTTTACATTTGTCCAGATCGAGAACATGGTGTGAGTTCAGAAAAAGCCAAGCTCATCTATGAGTTGTTGAATAACTGCCTTATCCATCTTTTTAGAAAGCGGTTTTCAAAGCCACTTCAAATGTATGCCAAAGTGGTAAGCCTTTTGGTTGGTATCCGCACATTCAACTTTGAGAGCTCTAAGTTTATTAGATCCTTACGGTTCGACAAGTACTCTAGTGCTCTTAATAACCCTCTGCTTCGTGAAATGTTGGGGGGCATTTACTTTGACGACTTTGAAGCCCCAGATACAGAGGTCCACAATTATGATATGTGCGCAATAAATAACTTGTGATTTTTTTGGTATTTGTTGATTCACAAGTTATTACTATTCACAGTTTTTGTCATAATCAAGTGTTAGAAATATTGTATCTGTAATGGTATAAATGTTGAAGAGTCTTTCATGTAGCTGAAGTTTTGTATACAGCTCGAAAATAGTATGAAATACCAATGCCTTGTCATTTGAAAATTGCAACATTATTTTGATTCATTTTGACCTGATGAGAAACATGATGTGGCATGCACAAACAGAGGTTAGATCTACAGGTTTTTAGATCCTAAATATACCTTTATTGTTTGTCATAAATGTAGTATAGTATATTTTAGCAACACATAGGGACAATATGGTTGGATCACAGTTATCAATGTCATGGTTCAAAAGCTTTGTTAATGGAAATGCTGGCTGGCCAGGTTTCGTCATACATAGTAATTTGTAATATTACCTTCCCTCACTCAAACCAGCTAGATGCACATTCTCTTAATTTTAGTTTGCGTTAGAATTGATGAAGCTTAGGAAAACTTAACAAAAAAAGTGGGAGAGGGGAGGGGGGAGTTTTTAATGTTGTCTTTTTCCTTTGTAATGTAGGGTATGTAAAAGTAATTGGATCATTAAAAAATTCTTCATATTGATTGTCTATTCTTTCAACTAGAACCACTCCCAACATAACTGAATTATCAAATTATTTTCACCATCTCAGAGAATTTTGAAGAGCTTAATAATCCTGTGCAGATGTTAGTATCACAATAAGTGTCTTTTGTTGGACTGCTCAAACATTTTTTAGCCTCAATAAAGTTCATAAAGGGGGGAAGCGGGTCCTGAGAGTTATTTTTTTAATTTTCTAGTATAGCTCATTCCAACCACAACCATTGAATCAAGCACCTTCGAAAATGTAGGAATCAATGTAATTTTTAAATTTTTCTCACATGGTTGCCATGGCAACGCCACCAAATTGGATTATTGTTGCGTAAAATGTCAAATTTTAAAATCTATCTTGTCTTACATTTTTGAAGCCCATATCTCAAATCTTTGCACAAATGTAAAGCTATATAATGGCTTCAATATAATAGAGGGGATTTTGGATATCTTTGTAACTTTTTTTTTACGATTTTTTTTATTTCTATACATAAGAGAAAAGGGGCAATAACCCAATTTTCACACAAAATCAATTATTTCTCAAAAACTAAACAAAAAATCTAAAAAACCTTCTAATATTTTATTCATTATTCACTCCGGAAGCATCATACAAAATTTCAAAGCAATTGGTCAACAAGTTGTGAAGAAGATGGATTTTTAGTGAAAAATGTGAGTTTTGAGAAAATTACATTTAAAAGTAAAATATACAAAAAATGACAAATACTTACACAATTTCATCACAACTGGTCCTAAAACATTCCTGCCTGGTATGCTGGCCCTCCCTCCTCGGCCTCCTTTTCCTGTCTGGCTATCTCTCTGGCAGCTGCAGTCAGTCTTTTCCTCTTTTTCGCTTTCTGTTGCTCCTCCAGAGTGCTTTTGAAAAGCCTTTTCCTGAGCCTGACTTGTCCAAGTCTTTGGCCATGCTCCCCTTGTTATCCCAGCGATCTTTTCAAAGTGGCCAGGCCAATGGGTCCCCAGTTGAACTCTGCTGCTGCCGACACCATTACAATCTCCACTCGTTTGAGAGAGTGAAAGTTTTTCTTGGAACGAGAACACACAGAGTGAAGAAAACTTTCATTTGGAATTGGATTCTGTATGGTCTTGAGCTGGCACTTCCTCAAGAGCTTCAATGATGCAAGCCTTTCGTAAATTGGCTCTAGGAACTTGTGCAGCAGTTTGAAATCGAGAGGGGTGTGAACCCTTTTTTTGTGTCCAGTTGGATATCTGTGTTCTCCAATGGACCTTTTGAAAAAGCACCATGAGCTGGGGCCAGGGGGGCAGTACTGGTGCTGAGGCAGGTCATCTGTCGAGTACCCGTGGTAGATGCTCGCCAGGATGTTCCGCCTCATTTCTACTGCGGACAAGGCTGATCTTATGGCTCGGCCATAGTATATTTGCAGCTTTCCGATGGCTCCGTGGGTCAGAAGGCCCCGGCCTCGCCCTCCTATGGTGATGCCTTTCTTGCTGCAGTCGGCAACAAGGTTGCGGAGAGCAGCACCAAGCCTCTTTCCGACGTGGTTGATACAGTCCTCCTTTTCGATCTCAACCTCTGGTCCATACGGTTGGACCTGCAAAGATGTCCATTGATTATAAGGCCTGTTAGTACGTCAATAACACAGCCTATTCTTATGAGAGACTTATGCCCTCTTGTCAGTCATGAGCCATCAAAGCTGACAAAGATGTCAATGATGTCATCGTCGTACACATCAAGATGATACTGATGGATGTGTTCCCTGGGCATGAAAGCAGCAGCGTGGGTAAAAATTTTGTCTGCTAGCATTCTATTTCTGCCATGAAATCTCTTCGCCATTGCGTTGAAGGTTTTCTTGTGTAATCCTGGCATGTCAAGGTACTCACAGAAATTGTTGAAAGAGTACTGGCCCATGCCAGCCAAGAGCAATGCCATTAATGTGGCCCCATTCGTCACAAAAGGCATTGGCTGGCTTGGAGGTGTCGAATTCCGTGCTGAAGTGTACTGGCTTGCCAGTATTTTGTGACATGTCCGGCACACAGCTTCGATTTTCACTGCCTTACCATGGCGAGAGGGTGTTACCAGTTGCAGTCCCTGATCTCTATGGCATTCATGGCACCCCAGCTCATTTAGGAGATTGTCAAGCTGTGGAAGCTCTAAAATTGTCTGCTTTATATCTGATTCCTCCTCAACAGCTTGCTTCTGATAAAAAGACAGTTTCTGTTGGCTTCTGGTCCTTGGGAGCTCTGGCTCAGGTGAAGCAGGTAAGGGAGAAGATAGCGGTATCACTACCCGATCAGCTGGCGGTGGCGGGGTGACTGACTCCTGTTGTGTGGAGGGGCCTGGTTGGTCGGGTGTTGAGGGTGATTGTAGTTGAGTTGTGGAAGTAGATGCTTGTGGTTCGTCGGTAGATGTAGATGCTTGTGGTTTGTCGGTAGATGTAGATGCTTGTGGTTCTTCTGTACATGTAGAGATTTGGTGAAAAGATGATTCAAGCCAGCTGCTTGGTTCATCAGGTAGGCTGTGTGAAAAATTGATTGTTGCAACAAAAAAAAGTTGAATAACAAAAAAGACGGCTAAGAAAATAAAAAAAGAAACAAAACATATTACCTTGCATCACATTATTATCATACAAATTTAGATATATTTATAATCTAGAAGAGCATCAGCAATGTAGATAAAAAGGTTTCAAATAGTTTGTTACGAGAGACTAGTGTTTCGACAAAAAAAATCATAAATTTATTTATCTTTTTTAGCAAGAGACAAATTAAAGTTCAGAACTAAAGGGTTCATTCTTATATTTATTACTTGCGCATCTCCAATGCCGTATTATGCTTTTTTTTTATCTAGAACAACTCACAAAAAGCTTACTCCATATTCTTGTAGATTAGATCCAGTCTCTTGGGTTGTACTCACCTCGGTTTCATCAGCCCGTCGCTGACCTCTTGCTCTCTCCAGGTATTTTTGTTGACGCTGAAACTTCTTTTTCGGCATTTTGCTAGGAGTTTTACACGTTCAATTTATAAAAACTACTTACAACAATCAGAAAATAAAGGATGAATAAGTTGAAATATAGGAACAGGAAAATCGCAAACGAGCGCTCTCATTCACAGTGGTTGTAAGACTAGTTTGTTTTGATTCTGATAATCCATGAACTTTGCACTCCTAACTAGTAGCAAATGAAATCGCAGAATCTCGGCACAGTCACAGACTCTACGCCGCAACAACCAATCAGAAGCGCTGCTGCGCGCTATCACACGGCACAGTGTCATGACCTTTGAGTTTGTTTACGCTACCGAGCTGAACTGAGTCACTCACAAGATAATTATTTAAAAATGCTACGTTTCATTTTGTGAATGAGTACGCCAAACCAATGAAATCTGCTCCCTGATCTGTATGTGTACTTGACCTTCTGAAGTAATCGAATCAACCAACACAAAGAAATGAGCTACAGAACCTTAAAAACAGTTTCAAACGAGCCGATGAATTAGGTCCTTTTTCACAATTTTTAGGCGATTTTAACGAGAAAGGTGTTGCTTTTTATCTACCATGCCTCCCCAAAACACTGATTTAGAGTAAAAAACGGGTTTAAAGCACCTATTCAATGGTTGTTTCATACGCAGAAATTGTTGAACCGAACAAAAAAGCGCAAATTGGCTATTCGGTTACCTGACCCCTAAATGGCCCATTTCAGGACCCCCCCCCCCCCCCCCCCTTGAAAAAATTTTATTTGCAAGTCAGATTACTGTTGTATCATTTTTCCTTATAGAATTCAGATAAAGGTTCCTGGTTTCAAGCCATGGTTTAGTCTAAGGTTTGGAAACATGAAAATATAGTTTAAATGTATTTATAAATTATTACCCTTGGCCTCCAAGAAAGATTTTCATCTATTTGAATTCTGTGTCTTTTAGAAATATGTTGATGCTAGATTTTTTTTTTATTATGTAAGTGTCATGGATTTAATTGCTATGGAAGGTATCACTCATAATAAAATGCCCTCATAAATAATGTGCTGCCAAAGTTTTTCTGAATTGAAAAAAAAAAAAAAATGAAACTTAAACACCTCACCTGTCTCACCTGTCGGCGTCACCCGATGCAGTGTTAGCCGTAGCAATCAACGATATCACCTTCTGCTGCCATCCAGCTCTGTCCTGACTTTTCTGGACGATTTGATGCAAACTTAAACCACAGGCCGTTGTCAAGTTGGTTACAAGTGATATTGGTGGTCTTGCCTTCCTTCTTCTGCCATCCAGCCTTCCCTCACACACAGTTTTCATAAGCGATGTTCTATGGTTGCGAAGAGCATGTCCAACACACTTAAGCTTTCTAGCATTGATTTGAGTAGGGATCTTTCTGTATTTAGTTCTTTCAGGACGCTCTCATTAGTTCTTTTGTCTGTATACTTGACTCTCAGGATTCGTTTGTAGAACCACATTTCGGCAGCCTCAATTCTTTTGTCATCGTCTTTTTTCTGAGACCATACCTCACACCCGTACATCATGACTGGCCATATTAGACATTTTAGCAATTTTAGTTTTAGTTCAATGGGAATGGGAAACTTAAACAAGAAGGTCTATATAAGGCACACAGGATAAATTTGAGATAAGAAATGAAAAAAGTTTTTGGCATTGTATGAAAAAGAAATTTTTTGGCCAAGATATTGCCATATCTTTTGATACAGCATAGATTATTCAAAAGAAAATAAAAAGTTTCCCTAAATTTTTTTCATTGGAAGGCTCTAGTTCATAACAAAATAAGGTGGCAATTGCTGGAGGCAATCTGGTCATACTAAGTCTTTAAATGGTAGAAGAATATAAGAAGTAGTGTGTCCGCTGACTGAAGTGTTCATTTATTTGTTGGTAAGGTGAAGATGATCAAATGCTGCTTTGTGCCATTGCTACGATAAGGCAAACATTCATATCATACTAAAGGCACTCTTTTTGGGCATTTCCCCTAAAAAGCCTACTTCTGTCCACTGCTAATTTCATACCTTTTAAATCTTTCAATCATGTGTTTGACATGTCAGATCATTTTACGTTGACATTTGCCCTTTTCTAAATCCTCAACCATTTTTCTTTTTCTGTTATTACCAGAAATTTAAAGACATTCTTAATTATACAATATGATCATTATTTAGATGTTTTCTTCTAGCTTGCATATTTCAATGCCTAGCTCTTTACAAGCAGAGCTTATAATTAATTTTGTCATTTTAATTTTCAAGAAAATTATGCATTAGGTTGATTTACATACAGCATGCACCACTTGCACATCAACATCGCTCATTTTGGCATTTTCCTTTTATGTACGTTCAACCCCGCATTTATTCGCTTTATATGGTTAATTAAATATCTATCTCTACATCAACATTCTATTCTCTCTCACATCTCTTATTTTGACATGCCACTGTCTTAAAAATGGTCATGAAAACAAACAAAAAAACGGCTACCCCCCTCTCTTAAAAGACCAACCAAGGACCTCTTTGCCTCTCACTAGTCAGAAGTGTTACACTTACAGCAAGGTAGATCTAGCATATAGTCACATATTATCTCTATTTTAAGGCTCCAATTTTGTGTGGCAAAAGGCTTTTCACAGAGTGCACCAATTTTCATGCAGTTTTCACAAAAATGTGTGCTAAAGTTTCCTGTACAATCGTAAGCCCTTTGATTATTAGGTTCATGTTTGCTTTTTTTTCTAGAACCAAACATTGAAAATGTGATTTGTTTAATTTGTTGTAAGAGATCCTAGATCTGCAATCTGCTGCTCCTAATGCTTTCTAAACAAGCTTCCGCTTCCATGTTGTGACTCTAAACGGAAAAAGGTGGTTTTCAAATTGAAAAGGATAAATCATACATCATACAACAATGAAAGTAACTTCTCAGCTCTTGATCTAGATTGTCCTGGATATTGAAGTGACCTGTGAAAAGGTAGGCAGATGCTATGCATCTATTCTAATAAAGTGCATAGATCTAGATTTAGCTTTTAAAAAGAGAATCTTAAAGCATAAATCATTATACAACAATGAAAGTAACTTCTCAGCTATAGATCTAGAATATCCTGGATATTGAAGTGATGTTTGAAAAGGTAGGCCTAGGCTACGCAATCTAGACTATTTAAGTTCATAGATCTAGATTTATCTTTTAAAAGGCAAATAGTGGTGGATGCATTTAGACTAGATCTAGATAAGGTCTGGATTTAGCCTAGATTTTGTGTAATTTTGTGTAAATGTTAGAAATTTGTTGATAGAGTGATATGGACAGAAAAGAAAAATTGTAATAAGATGTAAATTGATGTTTTCAAAATTGGACTGATACAGTCAATATGCACCTACATAAGGACATGAAAGGCAACTTATGACACAGTCCAGTCTATTACTCGACCAGGTTTGGTACACCCCAACTAATGATATGTAATGATGTATATGAACTGTTATGACAAAGTGAGTGAGAGAAAAGACGGTTCCTTTGTTAGCCAGGCGCTATGGGTGTGCACTGTCAACTATGGGCCTTGCAAGAAAGATGAGCTTACTGATGCCAGTGTAATAAAGGAGAGATGTGGGGCATGCGGCCTGAAACCAACAGTGCTGGTCAGTGCAAGTAAAATGATGTTACAACCAAGCTTAGGGCTATTTATTATTATCACTGAGCAAATTAGTGCAGGCTAGGTCTACAGTGTAAAGGTATTAAAGGAGAATGGGGAGAGGGGATGTGGGTTGTGGTTGTGTGCAGAGAGCATGCTGATTTTTAGCCCTTTTTTTAACCAGGGGGATGAAATTACTTCATAAAAGGCTTTATATAGGTTTCGTTTATATGGACATTCTCTTGTATTGACATTATTATAAAAGGTATATCGATATATCAGGTGTGAACTGTATTTGTATTGAGGACATTATGACTTTCCTAGAGCTGTGATAATTTCAATGTTTTTGTGTGGTTTTCACACTATCTATGACATACACTGCTACATTTTCATCTGTTCACTGTTCTTATTCATATGTCTTGAGGCTTAATCCTTAAGAACAGGGTGGTTTTTTATACTTACAGTTTTGCTAAAGAAATATAAGAAATTGTAAACAAATTACTTACAATTGACTTTATACTAGTTTGTTTTTATAGAGAGGCAATAAGAGCTGTCTAGACTTGCTTGTACATCTTTTGACTGTTTCTTGCACTGTGCATTGTGATGTAAGTACCAAAGTCAGCAGGGTCATGCCTATGGACTAGGTAGCCTTAATATTATGTAGATAGTTAGTAACGTTTGCCTGGTCAACTCATAATTCATATAAATTCAGGAATGCCTGGCTTCTTAAGTTAAAGACATCAAGCTAAAAAGAATTAATATAACCATGGCAGAGTTGAAAAATTGCAAAGCACACTTGAAGGAATTTTGTCACTACAAATAGGCTAATCAAAGTGCAGCTAAGTTGAAAACCATGTAAATGAAATTTATATATACATATATATACATTTTTTTTTATCCTAAAGCATTTAAAAACATAAGCAATATTTTTAATTTGATGCAGTATAGATACCATTAATAATATGAATATGAACTCAAAATACATTTCTGTGAGAAGAAACCCTAGTAATCTCGTCGACCAAATTTATAAAGTTTGTCTTTGGACATTCCAACCCTTTGTAAATACGCTATATAGTTGCTAAAATTTCAACAATTTATGTGGTCTCTGGAAATGGAAAATAAGAGAATGGAATCTTTATCAGTTTTCTTTTTGTATTGCTTATTCCAAACATTGTATATGTACCAAGCAAATTGCAGCATTATATTTATGATGTGAAATTTGATGTAATATTTTATTTTCTTGTTCACTGCTTTGGGCTGGAAACAAGAAAATGGTTTTTAATCCAATGTGATGCTGAAGAAGGTGATTCTGATGTATTTTTGTTGAGTTTAAGAACTTTCTTAATTTTTTTCTGTAATGCTGCAAGGAATAATAAAGAATGGACATAGCATTTTTGATAATGTGGAAATCGTTGCTTAAAATCAGGAGCTGAAGAGATTTTGTTTCTGGAAATTTGGGACCCTTAGTTATGGTCTGGATCTAAGCCTTAAATGTTTTTGCATATTCACAAAGTTTTAAAATGCAGAGAGTATAATCATTTGAAGGCTCTACATTTTATTAGGGGGAGAAGATAACTTATTTTCAAAACTAAATTTTGTTCAGCTCAGAAAATCTGAAACTGGCAGATGTGCCAAAAATTAGCATTTTTCTTCTATTGTTAAAGAATAACTATATTTTTTTTCGTTGCAAAATCTCAAAAGAATGAAATGTATTAGAGGTTAATAGTACTGCATCTATATTTGGCAAGAATCAATATATATATTCAATATATCAAGGCATATATGCTATATATATATGTCTTGCAACCAGTCCAAATGAGTCCATCAGTCGAAATTGGAAGGTAGTCAGGTATATTGGTAATCCCAGAAAAGCTTATTTTCTTTACTTTCAAATTCAACAAATAGAAGAGCTCTATAAAGCTCCTGTAGGCCTTGTGAAATTTTAAAGGGGAGAAAACAGAATTTAAACTATAGACGACTACAAAGGTATTGAGGCCTTAGCAACTATACCAATTAAAATTAAACACCTAAAAAAATTAAATTTGAATATCAATAAGGTGTGACAGTTGTTTAGAAATGGTTTTAGCATCAATATCTAATTAAAAAATTGACTTCTCAACATAAAAAACTTTAAAAGTCTATATTGAAAAGACTTCCATACCGACGCGCCAGTAAAAGTAACGAAATGAAGGAAGTCTGTTTACAAAATGGCGTCACATAGATCTATACACTTGCGTTGTCCCGAGTGGTGAAAGAAAATTCCGTTTATATAAAAATACAACGCACTAGACCAATGTCCAGTGAATATTCGTCCATTAACATTGGATTAGTCATATTGTAGCAGTTAACAAGTTTATCTAGTGCTTTAAATTAATTTCAAAGTGGCGCGTCGGTATGGAAGTGATTCCCCTATATCTCCTAACTGAGCCTTTTGACTTACGTCTCATTTGGACAGAATGCAAGACATATTTGAGACACTTGCTGTGCTTACAAAACCCTTTTGGGTGATGGGCATAGACTGCATACTTCCTGACCTAAAGGGTTTGCTTGGCACTTCTTTTTTTACTTAGACCCAATGAACTATTTGGTCTGTCATTCTACAGCAGCCAGCAATCAACCTAACTCTTCAAATTATTTTTGAGTTCATTCCCTTGGTAAATGTAAAAGTTATACTTATAGTGGATTTATAGATGCAGGCCAAGATAAATCTGATAGTGATGCAGATGAAACTATAGCTAAAGGATTATTGTCACTTAGATCCAAATTTTTTTTCACAATGTGACGAGTCGTCCCATGAACCTGACCAGGCCTATGCTTCTAGGTCTAGGCCTAGAGGTGAGATCTAAATGTAAGTAAAAATCAACAACCGCAGCATCTTCAAAAATATTTTGCTGTGTTGTAAACTTCATTTCTATTTTTATAATAAATTTCAACTAGTGTAAAAATTGAGGCACAGTGATTTTTTTATACTTATAGGGTGCAAAAGGCCGGTTTCCGTACCTAGCCAGATCTAAAACCTCCAGCAGCTTGTTAAGGTGCAAAATAAGTTGGAAGTAGTTTCACTATTCCAGCAAACATAGAAATTGTCACCTATCTCAACCCTTTTGAATCGAAATTGTTGCAAAGGAAAAATCTTGAAAAATAACCTGAAAAACAAGTCTTAACAAAAATCAAGTTGGGTTTAATTTTTAAAATGAATGAAATTCGAAGAAACCAAAATAGCTAAAGAACTTTTGTTGCTGTTGTTGTTTAGGAGGTGTATTTTATTTTCAAAGCAATACATATATGTACATTAGTGGCTATTATTTTTTTTGTTCTGCCTTTTACAGTTTTCCAAATGCATTATTATCTTCTCTCTCTCCCTC
>BMAT01010556.1:403689-421113 GCA_019649035.1 Elysia marginata | reverse complement strand
CCCCCCCCCCCTCCCTCTTTCATATATAAGATATTTGTTTGCAGAGAATGTTTTAACATGTTTGGATTCATTTGAACTATCTACAGCTAAATATGTGTAAATTATTTTACAA
This sequence comes from Elysia marginata, assembly GCA_019649035.1. Taxonomy (NCBI): domain Eukaryota; kingdom Metazoa; phylum Mollusca; class Gastropoda; family Plakobranchidae; genus Elysia; species Elysia marginata. The sequence continues at coordinate 421,001 of BMAT01010556.1, read as the reverse complement.
TTTTATAAAATGACACTTACTGATACTGATATACGATGTTTGTGTTAAATGTGTGTCATAGAAGCAACAGTTTTTTTTCCTAAAGGTGTTGGGTCAAATCCCTTTTTGTAACATATAACATTAACAATTTACATCATTTTAATCAAGATTGACACCTATTCTCTTCGAGTAATTTTTTTTCATGAAATGTTTTCCTTCTTGTTAATATTTGCCTGAGAAAACATTGTTCTTGCTGAAAAACTATTGCTCATACTGTGTTTACACATCTGTACACCACCAAAAGAAATGTTTTCCTCATGTTTGTGCTAAATGTTACGCTATTGTATATTTTAAACTGGATTTATTGAAATGTTCTGATAATGATAGAAGAAGAAAAATTTCCAAGATGACACCCTCTTTCTCATTTATCTCAATTCTTCATGACAAGAACAGGAGGGGTGGGGGGGCCTTAATTGTATAGCTATTCCAAAAATTCTAATGGAATTGAGCAGGATAATGTTATGTTATTAAACACTAAAATCTTGCATGTTGTTATATCAATTGCAATCCATAATTAACTACAATAATATAATAAATATATCATTTATAGAAGTGATGAAGTCTATGCAGTTAAAAAATTTTATGAGTGCTGTCTGTGATTTGAAGAAAAGGATAAGTGTGATAGTAAAAATCGGAAATAGAAAAATTAGTTTTCAGGTTGAATACCCCTTTGTTTTCTTTGATTTGCTGCTACATGGTTAAAATGAACACTTCAGGAACGTTACTAAAAAAATTTTTGTTGAGAGAAATTTTGATTAATTTTTAAACTGTAATGGAAAATTTCCATTTTCTCAGACCATCAGTGCAACAAGACTCATTTTGTGGGAATGATACAAATTTTATTTTTTTAACATTAAATGATCTTTTGCACAGCAATAGGACATAAGAAAATTAAAAACAAAACTCAATTATTTCCCCAGAGCTCAAATTAATTTTGAGAGCCTAATGGTACGTTTTTTAAATATGACAATTTTGACATTCACATAACTTGATGGCTGATCAGAATGGGGTCTCTGTGCATACTTTTTTTTAGCTCTAGTCTAAGTATAAAAAGGAGTTGATATTGGATTAATTAAAAAAATATTCTGATGACCACCCTCTTTAACTTAAGTGAGTAGTTTTGCAAGCTGATTTTTGGTATCTCCCAGCAGTGTTTTATAGTTACATGTATGATAAGTTACCTCACTACCAAGAGACTATTTTTGAAAGCTTGAAGGTTTATTTACTTTTAATAGGAAACTTTTTGAAGGAACTTAAAAAAAAAACACAAACAAATCCAAATCTAGGTATCAAGTGAACCTAGTTATTATTTTTTTTTCTATTTTTGAGCCATCCCATTTTTATAGTTTATATTTTATTATATATCTATTATCTAACAAAAAAAAATTACAAATTAGCAAAAATCAAAGGTTTTCTTGACTTTAATTAATGGGTCCTAGAAGCTTGGAATATCACTGCACCTGTCAATAAAATTTGGTAAATGCTGGTGAAATCATATTTTGCTTTTCAAAGGATATGATGAGAAATGGCAAAGGAATACTTGAAAATCATTCACAAGAACAAATTTCTTCTTTTCTGTACAGAGGATGACGGCACAAAGTGTACACACCATAAATTAGAACACAGAACCAGTTCAATAAATGCTGTTTTCAGACCTGTCATATCAAAACAAAGTGCTGTGTTGGATAAAGAGGGAAAGAGAAAAATACATGTTGGATCGTGCACTTTGTGTGAACACAGCAAAGGTATATCCCGCTGCTAACATCTCAAAATCAGTAGTTCTGAGAAAAAGGAACTGAAGTGAGTCAAATTAAAATGGTTTCTTAGTCGTACATCAAGTACATCAACAAGGTTTAAGATAATTTTTATAATAAAATTTTGGCCTAGCCAATTTTTACAATTTTAAGTACCTGTAGATACAATGAGATAATTAACATAGATATGTCTTGCAACCAGTCAGAATTTAGACGAAATTAGAAGAAAGTTATATTTTGTTATCACATATCAGCCTATTTTCTCTACTTTCAAATAAAACAAAGAGAAAAGCTCTATCGTGCTTGTGTATGAAGTTATAGCCGTTTGAAGTCGGCAGGGTTAGGATTTCAGAAAAGGTAGAAAATAGCATTTGAAGTTAAGACTACTATAAAGGTTTTGAAGCCTCAGCAACCATACCAATTAAAATTAAACCAAAAAAAAAAAAAGAAAACAACATGAAATTTCAGCATAAATTAGGTGTGAAAACAATTTAGCAATTGTTTTAGGGTTAATATCTGAAATACAAAAATTTGACTTCTGAACAGCTACAGAATTTTAGAAGCTTATATCTCAAAAACTAAGCCATTCGACTTTGGAGTCATTTGGACAGAATGCAAGACATATATAAGGTGGGTCTGGGTCATTTTGCTGAGAAAGACCATTATTTTAGCAGCGGGGCAATATGACTTTAGGCTGAGACTGTACAAAAAAAATTGATGAAGTGGTAATAAATGTTATACAAACATTATTTATCCATCTTGCTATTAAAACTTTGCATTAAAGCAAAGTTTTCATCTTATAAGTTGGAAACCATACAGTGGACCTTGGATCTAACAAACTTTGCAGGAAAATATAGAGCTCGCTGAAGGTTGCGACTAGTGCAGGTAAATGAGTCAGCAACTTTGATACTGTGAACGCTATATTGCTGAAAATGAACAACATATCAGAAAAAAAGGCTAAAAAAGACCAAACATTAGTTTCAGTTTCACTTATAATTTGTTGAAAACAAGGTTAGTCTGAAATAGGTTCGGTCTACACCAGGAAATATCCATAAAATTTAAAGAATAGGAAAAAATCGAGACTTTGTTTCAGTTTGTTTAATGCAAGGGTTTGTTGAGTCCAAAGATGTTGGATACAAGGTCCACTGTGGTCCTTTTTTTGAAGGTTTAATGCTAGCAGCAAGTTCAAATCCGTTTGATGTTGCAGACAGTGTGGATGTTTTTAAATAAGGCAATATTCAAAGTATTATATGAAGAACATGGCCAGACTTTATCAAAATTTGATTTTTATTTATGTTGATTCAAAACAGAAAAGCAGTTACATTGAAGTTGTTTTTTTTTAATTTCAACATCCAAATTCCTAATTTTTACACATGAAAACTGGTAAAACAAATGTCATATGTATAACATTAACAACTAAAGTATTAAATTCAAACCTCTTTTTTAACTTCTTTTGGAGTAGCAAAATTGAATTGGTTTACAAATAGGTTGTTTATGGGATTTACTTTTTATTACATCCTCCATCTGGCTAACTGAAATTCTTTTACACAGTTCAACTTCAAAAATGCAATGTTTATCTAAGAACCAATAGGTTCCAGATGCTTCCTGTACCAGAACACCATAATTATCATATAGTATAATGCTTCTTTAGATCAAGAAACAAATATGTAGTTAACAAATAGAATTTTTTTCAAGCAAAAAGGTGCAACTGCAAGGTATCAGAAAAATATCAGAGAGGTTCTTCTGGTTGATCGGGCCTGGAAGATGACAAGGGCCAATAAGTAAGCCTATTATTACTACAGTTGTATTAGCCATTTATTGACATTCCAAGTTAAAATAAGCACTTAGTGAGTGAAGTACAGGCATGATGATTACACCGAAATAAATTACATCTATTATCCTCTTTTTTTTCCCTTCCATCAATAAATACATTATATTGTCATTGCAGTAGCAAAGTGGCATATATCTCCTACTTTATACCTTCAAAATTATCATGTTAGGACTTAAAGTAATATTTTTTATCTCTCATTTACTGAGACATAATTATACAATAGAAAGGGAGAAAGCTATCAAAACATAGGAGGCTGAGACAACAGTGCTAGACCTAAGGTTTTCTAGTGAGATACAATGAGATCGTATAGAATAAGTGTATTAGAGGTGAAGAAAGAGGGTCACAAACTTAGCTCTAGCAACAGACAAGACAAAAGACAGAACATATTTTGAACCCGCACCATTGCCGGCACCCATCGCCTAGCCAGACGAGAGACCAGACGAATAGACCACTAGGCCACCCACTTCCACAAAAAATGAAAGTTGCAGACAGAGGACCTTTTGCCACGATCTGACTGACTGGAGTATTAAAGGAAAGGCGGTGGGTGCCGGCGAGTGGTGCAGGTTCACATATTCTGTTTTGTACTGTCTTGTTCTGTCTTCCGTCTTGTCTGTTACTAGATCTAAATTTGGGATCCTCTTTCTTTACCTTTGATATATAATTATACAATATCCACTTTGCATTTGAGGAAATGGTTCAGCGCAATTTAGATGTATTTCTATCATAAGATGGGCCATGAAATAGATGTCCTTATGCTTGTGCAGTGACAATATTTTCCAGCTTCATTTTAGTCTTATTCAATTTTCAAGAGAGAAATAATGGAGCACACTGCCTTAAGTCAGCTACATAGATGTGTAAAAATATATGACAAACATTGTTCTTTATTACCATGTACCCTAAGTAGTCTGTGTCTGTGTGGGGTACAAGAAAAATAGGACCAACGTTTATCAAACTTGTCTATATCTAATTGCATTGATGGTTAGCTCGCGTTTACTGTATAGACAGCTTTACACTGGTAGGATACTTAGCAGTGCAGAAAGAAAGAGAAAATTTGTTTCCAGTGAGTGAAGCATACAAAATATGAAATATTTATTTTAAAAGCATTTAATTAAAGTATTTTCATACTTAAGTGTGTACCTACCAAATATATATGCTTTACAAAGTGGTAAGGATTTCCTGTTACTCACAAAATACAACTTCTATTGGTGTAAAACTAAAAAAGTTTCAACCAAACACACTTTTTTCAACAATGATTCATACTGATCTATTCACACTAGCTCTTCTAAAAAGTTATTTTATTAAGGTTTAAGTGAAAGTAGAAAAAGATAAGATCTGTATCCCTCAGTGACAATAAAAAAAGCAAGACCAATAGTGACTGTTTTATTGTGATTTTCAATGGAAAGGTTTTCAGTATTTATGGTTTTCATATTTTCCCCCTTTATGGATAGCTGGACATAATGCATGATGTGCACATGATAAATTTGTTACCAAGGGAGTGAGTGCTTTAATCAAAACAAAGATCTGATTGAATAATTGACATTTTCTTTATGGAAACCAAGCGACAATGATTTATATTTGAATAAGTAGGGTCTACTGTTTGCCTTTAAAAATTAACCAAGTAAAGCAAGTGAGGCCACAATGCATATCTATAGATGCAGAGCAACTAGGTTAAATTGATTTGAAGGTTAAATTTACAATAATGGGTTCAAAGAAAAAAATGCACTACAGTTTGCTTTACTTTCCTGTCAAATTCTTTGAGAATTTCCAGTAAGACAATTAAAATACTTCCATCAGCAGAATTGCAGCAATCTTCGTAAAATATAAAAATTCATAACAAAGGTACAAATGGCACACAAAAATTCAGTGTACAGGAATCATTAAAAAAATATGGTCTAAAATTTGCTGATGTAGAAGTTCCTAAAGCCAAAAGCTTTATGGAAAAAAAAATTTCTCCTAGTATAATGTTCCAAACACTGAAGATGACAAAGAAAAGTATCCCCTTTCTTGGTTCTTTCAAAAAGAATATGAAAGAAATGAAAACATATTTAACATACAAAATGCTTCGATAAAATAAGACCTTATGCGGTGTTGTTATGGTAATAAAAACACACAAAAAAAAAGAATATAGATAGTCAAGCATAATTTGGCATGTAAGCACAATATATAACAATATAACTTGGTGCATAAACAAATTAAGCAGCATAGTCTCAAAAGCCCAGAAATTTAATAATCTCTAAAAAAATTCTTAGAGAATGGGAGTATTTAACAAGGTGCAATAGAAGATAATAATTACAAAAAAGTTTGATAAATATTTTTCCTTTGAATACGAATTTCTTGTGATGCACAATGGCTAACAAAACACAAAAGACATTTTTAATGATTTCATGATATTATACAGTCTGTAATCTATGCCAAATAATTTGGCAACACATGTATTTTTCATTTTAAAATAAGAATTGAGTGACCTAGACTATTTAGAAATGTATGACGAAGCAAGAGAAATTATTCCTGCTTGAAATTTTATTTGTTGAATCACAATTATCACAAAAGTAAAAAAAAAAAAAGATTATTATGCTGGATGCAAGGGGCATCAGATCAAGGGTAAGAAGTTCACATGAAAAGGTATTCTCAATCAACAAACTTTTTTTTTCTTCTAATAAGTAATATTTATACTATTCATAACAGAATCAAAAGAGCCTATGAGGAATTAACTTAGCAGCTTTCATCTCTCAACAAACTTGAAACTATCAAAGAAGTTTCTAGGTTTTACTAATATTCCATACACTAAAATTATAAAATAATTAGCATTATTATTATTATGAATATAGGTATTATCTTCACCATTCAATTGTACAAAAGAAGGCTTCATACTAATCATAGGTGCAATTTTCAGCTGCAAAAAAAAAATTTAACAAGAATTAAACTAACAGAAAATTCCTATACTCACAAGAAAGATAAAAAACTCTTTCATTTAAAAATGTAATACTGTTTGCATCATAAAGAATGACTGAGCAACTTGCTCTGGTTAAAAAAGAATGGTACAAATTTTTGTCATCTTGAAAGTCTCACCTGGTAAGCCTACCTAAAATGAAAATTCAGCAAAATCATATAACATATTCAATGCAATTCATCTACATATTCAAACGTTGCATTCTAATCTAGATAACTAACTCTTACAATAGTTCCATTTAAAAGGATTAACAATCATTGATTTGACCTTTTTTATTTTTAATTTACATGATTCTAAAAGAGAGACTGACAAATTTACCTTAACAGGCTTTTTGTATGTGCAAGCATCAGAAGATAAAAAATCCAAAAATGTCATTAATGTTTTTAGCTTTATAAAAATTTATAGGTCTCGCATCCCACCATTGGCATAGGTCTGTTTTCCTTCTTTTTTTTTGAAATTTTAGATAAACAGAAGTTGTAATATCTATCCAAAAAATTTTGATAATTTTATTAAACTCTTTACGTTTGTAATCCAACAAAAATGTCATGTTCAAAACAGCAATGCCTTTGAAAGTAAAAATTGTGACATCTGACTCATTTACGGTTTACCCTGGACATGAGACATTATACTGAAGGCTTTTAAAATTATGGATGAACGCAACTAAAATGCTAACCTGATCTTATTACTGTCACTTAACTATAGACAGGAATCTGCATAATGAGTCCTGTTCAGTTTATTTGAATGGGAAAACAAATATTTATTTCATCTTTTAATCCCCAGCCTCAGATTGAAGATGTTGACTAGTAGTTTATGCCAATACTAATAGACAGATTTATTCCATTTTATAAAAGAAAAATTTTGAGCTAAAATTTGCAATATCCGGTGTGTCTCAGAGGTTAGCGCATCAGATTTTGGCAGCCGCGGGTTCGATTCCCAACCCCAACACATGTTGGTATAGCCAGTGCTTGAAATTTGTAGGATTTTAGTAGTTAAGAGCCTAACAGGCAGCCGTGCTGAAATGCTCTGAAATATGAGTTGAACTTGTTTTGGTGGGGAAAATATGTAAAGTCTTGAGACTGCCTTCGGCACTGGAAGACTATAATCCATATTTTTTTAATCCTCACCTAAGCTTCTTTTACTTCAAAGTAGGTTGCAAAATATAAGACAAAGACACAAAAACTTATTTAGTGTTTACAAATTCAGATACTTTAGTTTTGTAATGTTAAGAAATTCACATACATACATGTATACATTTTGCAATGAGTGATATTCTTCAAACATAGTATCTTTCAAAAACTCTGTGCTTGTATCTAATCTCAATCTTATTGTAATGAATGAATAAACGGTGCCTCCAGAATTATGGGATATTAAGCCATTGTAAAAATGATCGCATTAGAGAAACTCTAGGGTTATACATTAACAAATTATGTGTCAAGGGGTGCACTTTTTAGTATCATGTGTAGTGCAACTGATAAAATATCAATAAAGAATATATCACAAGGATCTTTAAAAAAAAGAGTTTCTTACTATTGCAGATCTAGGTTAGTAAAAAATTCTCATTCAGAAATAGTTTGACTCAAGTAAAAATCACAGCACATCTTTGATATGGGATAAGCTTTTTGCACCAGGACAGCCAGCATGGGAAAAAGTTTAAATTTAACATACTATAATAAACAATTTAAATCATGAAATATTTTGACTTTTGTTTTCTTCCCACTGGGCAATATATCTAACTCAAATGGATTTTCTCATAAAACCTGGTCAAATTAGTTTTTAAAAAATGTAGAACAAGTTGAAAAACAACAAAGGAATAAAATCCCTGTAAAAAACTCTCAAACAAAAGTCTAAATAATTTGTTCACATTCTTCTAGAAATGTGTCCAAATTTTGTTCTTTGCTTGAAACAAGAATTATCACTGAAAAAAAAAACACAACTTTTTTTAGACCAATGGTATCACTGCTAACAAAAAGTTTCTTTTAAAAATTAAATAACTCCATCAACAGCTATTAAACTTAAGAGAAAATAATATAGAAAGATATTTAAAAGCAAACAAAACTTTTGATATTCTCCTATATTAGGTGGAAAGATCTTGTTTCCTATTTTTCTAAGAAGTGTGTTCCACAGAATTTTATAGGCACAGTGAAGACGATCTTTAAAAAATTAATTTATCAGAGACAACAAACTAAACATTTGTTTCTCTATCTGGCGAGCTGTTATGTGAGCTGGGCAGCTGGTCAACACTCGCAAAAGCTACACCAAGTCTGTGGTGAAAATTGCCAGTGCTTCCATCACCGACATCAGCAGTGGCGGCAGCGGCTGACATTTCTACTATAGTGCTATACGACTGCTGGACCAGGTCCTCGTGCTGGGAGCCTGAGCTTGGAGAAACATTTTCACTCAACAGTTGGTGATGTGGGTGGTTGTGGTGGTGCTCATGACTACCACTATGAAAATGGTGACGCAGATTAGCCAATGGTCGAGAGAGCCACTCTATGCTTGTTGACAGCGCTTGAAAAGGTTTGTGAGGGGGAGGACTAGTTTCTGTGATGGATTCCGAGTCAGAATTGTCAACAGCTTGGCCTTGAAAGACTTGAACATTGGCAGTGTCAAGTGTTGCCACCTTGTTCTTATCAGCAAGACATGGGTGGCCAGAGTGTTCAGGCGAGTGTGAGTGGGCAGGCTGGGGCAGTGGAGGATAAGAGGAACCTTCAGCTGAAAAAGAAACTGGTGAAGAATGAGTATCTAATACAGAGGTTGACTGGCTGGTTGTTTGGCTGCCAGATGTCCAAGAAGTAGAAGTATTGATTAAATGGGTCTGGTCTGATGAGCTGGGAATAAATTCCCCAGATCCAACCGACGAGGCTGATGGGCCAAGACATTGCTGGATACTTCCTAATTGAGGAACGAATTCTGTGGATGACTGAGTAGGTCCATCTAGCACTTGAATAAAGGGAGTTATGTCAGAGAGGGACATGGGCTTTCTAGCAAGGTCAGTCTTTGCAAGTTTAGTGGGATAATTGGTCGTATTCAAAACAGTGACAGAAGATGAACCTTCTTTGGTGCTGTGCAAGAGCAACTCCTGATCTGAGCTTTGAGCATGAGAAATACCTACGCTTTCACTGTTACTAAATTGGTCATAGGTGAATTGAGACTGTAAAGACATAGTTGGCGATTTTATTTTATCCTCAGCCTCTGGACTGCCCACATTACTACCTACATAAAACACTGGTTTTCTTTGATCAACTTCCAGAGGAGAAATAGAGTCTACTGAGACTCTTTGATCTGAACTGTGCACTTCAGCATGTGTAACATTAGGTTGAGGTGCAGCTGCACTTCTACTATCCACAATTTCCTGATTGGGAAGTAGAACATCATCCTCTCCCTCAGATTCCTCCTCTTCCTCAGACTCTTCAACAAACCCTGATACTGCAGACTTGAGGATTGCTGTTTCATATGATAACTGCTGCACAATGCTGTCGTTTCTCTGCATTCGCCGCTGCCTGATCTTTTGCAATTCAGTCCTTGGCTCCGCCAATCCAATAGCACCTGGTCTAGCTGCAAATGCCTTACCCTCCTGAAGACTTATGCTCCTGGAATATGGGTTGAGCACCTTTGAAGGCAACGGTGCGGGCTGCATCAGGAAAGAGGTGTCTGTACCACTGGGACCGTTAGCAGAGGGACCAACATTACCAGGATCTTTTTCCTTTCTATCCTTGCCTGTTTCTGGGGAAGCATCACTTTGATCTTGCTCTGCCTGGTAATCATGCTCTAAAAGAGAGGTAACTGCAGAACGGAACAGCTGCCAATCACCAAATTTCATGTCCAACACTGGACGTAGGTCAGCTAGGTCGCACATGGTCAGCACCAAGCCTGAGATGTTGTTTTCCTTGACTCGACTCTGATAAGTTGCCAGAAGGTTTGGACTCAAACCTTTCAAGTCAGAGAGCAAGTAACACAGGTCTGACACAGACATCTGAGAGAGTTCCATCGAGTCTTTGTAATTCTGAAGAAAAAAGTAAATATTTACATATATTGAGAAGTATGCACTAAAAAGATTGAAAGCTAAGTAGACAGAAAGATTGAAAGCTAAGTTGACAGAAAGATTGAAAGCTAAGTTGACAGAAAGATTGAACGCTAAGTTGACAGAAACATTGAGCTAAGTTGACAGAAAGATTGAAAGCTAAGTTGACAGAAACATTGAAAGCTAAGTTGACAGAAAGATTGAAAGCCATGTTGACAGCATATGTTTTGAAGTGCAATAAACACAGACCACATTATAATTTATACAGAAATAGAGTAAGAATAAAAGAAAAAATATCTATATAAAAACTACTTGGAACTTTGTTTTCAAGTTGTGAGAAGTTTGTCTTTGCAAATTTCACTGAGATATTTGTTTTGTGCACAAAATAGTCCATGTAAAGCGCTTAGAGCATATTAGTGGATTATGCACTGTTTAAACACACTCTTTACTTTTACTAAAATTAAAGCCCATGAAAAAGGCAAAAAGATAGACCATAAAGTAGATGGCTTTCAGCCATGAAATAAGCACAAGCATAGGCTTTTTAATCATGCAAGTTAGAGGTTTGATGTAATTGGGGAGGTAGTTAATTTGACCATTAATTTCAAGAATCTACAAAAATTGGGAGGGTTTCATAATGACATCTTACTAAAGAACCACAATTGTTTTATTTGAAAGTCTTGTCGCGCTGTTCACTTGACAAGCTCATAATTTTTTATTTTACACCAAACAAAAGGGGTGAAAACCGTTTGATCATTGAAATATGTTGTTTATAATAGGTACTGAAAAACAAATGTAAGAAATCTTTCTGAGTTATTCAAGCCAGCCAACCAGGGGCAATGATCCCGCTCCATATTGAGCTGATCCATTCACCTCAAGACATTGTAGTGTCAAGAGCCAGGCTGAAACTAAACTGCTGGTTTTTACTTGCCTGCATAGAGACACAATATAGCTATTCTGATGAATTAGTTGCTTCTTACACTTGGCTTGAATTCTAAATCAATATATCGAAGTGCAAAATTTGGCCATTATCAATAATCAAGCTTTTGCTTTGAAGTAAAATATTACAGTAGAAGCCTCATAATTCAAATCTCATGGGGGAAATAAGAAAAACCTCCATTTAAAAGGATTAAATTATACTTCATAGACCAGGTTTATTTACTAAGCCACTTCTCTGTTTTAAAACCTTCCTCTCTCACCCCACCCTTGTGCAAATGCAGAAGCAAATTTGTTCTATGGGTATAGACAACTCTTGTGTAACTTCTTGGATGGCAACTTTGTGCATTTAGAGTTTATCATAAAACTGTCATGCTTTGGAGAAGTAAAAATGCTAGGGATTAGAAAGAAAACTTTCTGTAGGCCTCAATATAAACTTCAAATTCAGAATATTGAACCTTATGAACTTTGAATTATGAGATCAAAGCTAACAAAGCCAAAAAGAAAAAAAAAACTTCACAGGTAAAATACTTCAAATTATGAGAAATTCGGATTATCAGACTTTGGTTTTGGAGGTTTCAACTGTATCAAATATTTGTTGACTAAAGTTGTTCATGTAAATAGAAAACAAACAAAAGAATAATACTTATGATTTTTAAAACACCTCAAAACTGTCAGTGCTAAGGTAATGGGAACAGGTTTTGGGCTTGGTCTTCATTGATTTAAAGAGCCCAACAACCTGTCTTCCTGTTATATTTCTCATTTTCAGGCATTCATTTCAATGAGTTGATGTCTGCATATGAAAATGTATCCCACAAACTTCTAATAACCTGTAAAAAAAATCTTAGTCTGATTTTAACCCTACAATAGAGAACAATAATTTGAGAAAAGTAACGATCAGCGCCGCTTGAACTCATTTTGTGGGAATGCTTTGCTTTAGCAATGATTAAATGAAACTGAAAGCTTACATTAAAATAGGAATTTGGGTGTTTAGACCCAGGTCCTGAAGACTTTGCATTGAGACCGCATTGTTGTTGTTGCTGCTGCTGCTGTTGTTGTTGCTGGGCAATCATCACCTGCTGGGCTTGAAGCAGCGAAGGCAACAACTGAGAGTTCTGCATAGCAGCAGCAGCATATGGACTCACTCCACCTGGTGTTCCATACATCCCATACATATAAGATGGAGGGGTAAGACCAGTGGGGGGCATGAGACGGGACTGGGGTGTCATTAGTCCAGCTCCTCCCATGCTACTTTTGAACATTGTATCAGCAGGGTTGGAGTTTGAGTCCCTGATCAAGTTGCCAGAAGAGGCCTGTGGAGGGAGGGGAGGAGGGAACACACCTCCCAGGGTGGCCATTTCTGCCTGATGCCTCTCTAAGTTGTGCTGAGTTTCTAAAAGATGTAAAAGAATCGTCAAAATACCATGTAAAATCAAACTGTGGTAAAACTTATGTCTTATTCATTTTAACCTTTTATTGCTATTTCTTTGAGATCATTTTAAGTAAGGGCATATGGCTTTGTATTTAATTTATCAGATTGAACATTAAAATGCAACTCATTTGTAAAGAGAGACTGAAACCTCAATGTTACCGTTTATGAACAGGACTGAAAATTTTTAGATAATCTTACTGTTTTAGCTATTGATACTCTTTGAAAAAATATTCTCTCAACTTGCATTTGACAATAAATGTCAAAATTACATCTACAACTTCCAGTTTAAAGTCTGCATAGGTATAAACTTTTCTAAAACTTTTATTCCAACATGCTCATTATGTACCATAGTGGTTATAAGAAAAAAGCTGTGGGGTGCGTGTTGAGAATCCCATCAAAATCTTACGTTATAGCTACGGTAACGTACATCATGCTGCAAAACCTCACCAATGTTTTCATGTTAAAGCTACCAACATCATTTTAATGACCACCTGCTTGTTACTGTTTTTAAAACTTGAACACAAAGTTTAAGATATACTTGTGTTCAGATTTAAGCACCAAAATATTTTTGGAAATGTTCAAATTTTCTTGTCATTCCTTTTTCATAACTTCCATAAAGTTTCTGAAAATTCATTTTTTTAAAAACCCACATAGGTCAAAGTTGGTTCTGAGAGAAATTTTCCAAACTTGTCATAAAAAATCCTTTAATAATTAATGTTATAAAACCCTAAACACATTTTCCTTAACTTACATCACCCACCTCTAATAAGCTTGCGCAGGTAAGGGTCCAAGTTGATGGTGCAGGGCAGAAATTTGCGCAAGTCTCCTACATTGAGGAGTGGGAAATTCCCAGACTTCGATGTGAGACTTGCCTCCAGCTTGCGTACATTACGGTCAATTTCCAACAAAGGATCCTGGTCTTTACTGGCTGGAATGTTGGGTGCAATCCTGTCAGTGAGAGAATCAACAAAATTGCTTTTGAAATTAAAGAAGGAAAAAGCACTTTTATCTACTCCTCTTTTATTTATGATCAAGGAAAAAAGTGCAATGGTTTTCTTTCTTTATGGAGGCAGCATTAATTTTTATGAGAAGACTTAGACTAATTGTGGTGTACTTGACTAGGTCAGGCATAATACTGCGCTAAGTCATAAATTGCCTTCCTTCTTTTTTTTGTCCTCATGCATTTTTTTGTTATATTTATCATCACAAATTTGTCTTTTCTCCTTCAGATATCTATCTTTCATTTTCCTTCCATCTCCTCATTGTTTCTAAAAAAAAATCCCTATCACTTTTTTTTTATTCCTGTCCAGCCTAGTCCCATTTTTATACTTATCTCACCTTCTATTTCTACTCCCTAACCAGCATCTAGCTGAACTTTGTTTTGTTCTAGATGAGAACACCACTGGGGTCAAGCTAGAATTGAGCTTGTTCATGGATGGTCAGATTTTTCTTAATTTTTACTGGGAGTCAGTAAAAAGTCACAGTACTCCCCTTTTCTCTTCAGTTTTTACAACCAAGAGACTACAGCTAATAGCCTTTGTTTTGTTTTTTCTGCTTCTAGAAAAAGTGAAATATTAAAATATGGCCAAAAGGTGAAAGCCTCAATGGGACAGGAAGCTATTTTTAGCCTCAATTTCAGAAACTAGACATTTTAGTCTAACTATTATAGTTCAATTTTACGCAAATAATGAATTTTTTGTTTTAATAACTACCAGGTGCACTGCTCTATAGATTTAGGTATATAATAAACGAAGCCCACACCTTTTGCTGCTTTGCTTATGCATTTAGTTTTTTGAAACAAAACAGTGCTAAAGCCATAGATATTATGTCTCCCTCACTGTTTATTTTTGATAAAATGTAAATATTGAAACTCAACCAAGTTAATGGAGCATGAAATGAACTTACCTGGAAAAGTAAAAAAAAAAAATTTGTAATATACTTGTTTCTCAATCAAAATTGTAAAATTTTGACAAATCCAACTACAAAAACAATGAAATAGAGACCTTTAAAATTTTTTTTAAATAAAAGGATATGGCAAAAAAGCATATATACCAAATTCTGATAAACTAAGCACACAGGGGCACAATGTGGTACCACAAATTTATTGGTACGCCATGTCTCTTAACCTGTAGGTCCATTATTTAAAAGAAAATATCTGTAAATGAGAGAAAAAGCAAACAGGCAAATAATCACCCATGAGTTCTGCAGGGCAACTCACCGTTTGTAAAGCGAGTAAAGTGATGCCGAATGCTCAATGTACTCAGCTTCCTCAAAGAGATAGATGATCCAGGAGAGTCTGTAAGGCCACTGCTCAGTCAAATTGATCCAGGCTGCCAAGCGGTGCCATTTGAAGTCTACATTGTAGGCTCTCAGCAGGCGAGCTATATAAAGATGAGTAGAGAAAGGACAATTGTTTTACATTGTGTTACTGCATGCATTTTACTCTCTTAAAATTGTTGCCTAAAAGCTTAATCACATTCTTCTTTTCATGAGTTCTTAGAATCAATAAAAACTTGCAGCATGAAGGAAAATATCTTTTTGCTAACTCTCTCTTCTCTATTTTGGGGATCTAAGTTCAGGAGCACAGTGTGTAGGTGACGGATTTGTGGGTGGGCAGTGGAACACAAGGTGTACCTTCTTGGACATTACAGGTCTAAGCAACCTAGCTTTCACTACAGAAGCATAAAGGGCAGGCACTGGCCATGACTTCCCAAACATGATACCACTTCCTACCCAAAGGACCAAATGAAAATTGAATTTTTTTCAGTCATTCTATTTTAAAGACAATGAAAATGGTTTCTTATTTAGCAAATTAAAATATTAAAGGGTTCTAACTCAAAATTAGTGTTGTTAACTTGTGCCTGTGTCATCCTGGTTGCCTCATATTTGAACCAAATGCCAGAGGGATTTAAAAACACCAATTTTGTTTTCCATTCAAAATGCAAAGCTCTTATGACTTTTTTAGATAATTTCAACTTCTGTTCATACAAAGGTTACATGCTTGACATTGTATTCACTCACCTGTCACAGCCACAATGTTCATGAGTCGCCTCATACTGCGGGGGTTGATGTCACTGAAGTAGTCATTCTTAGCGAGCGAGGAAGACAAATCAAACGAACTTGCATAAATCATCCCAGGCAGGGAGCCAGACAGACTGGTGGCTCTACCTCCTCCCTCTCCTCCGGCCAGGTGCGCAGTACTTGTTGTCACAGCCTTGGAGCCCTTACGCCCATGTCGGGATTCACTAGAAGTACTCCCTTGACCAGAGTCTTGCTGTAAAAATACCACAATAAATGTTTGCAGACATTCACTTGGGTTTTAAAGAGGATTTAGGGGGAAATGACCTGACATCAGAGATGATGCAAGACCATGACAATAAAAACTGAAAAATTTTCACCTGTTTTCACAATGTGGTTTCTGCTACCACTTGCTCGCCTGAATGATACACTTGGAGCTTTTAGACTAGGCTTACATAAAACCATTAATACCGTAAAAAGAAAATGGTCAAAAATGAAAATCTTGCAAGTTCATGAAGTAAATTGCATTCAAAATGAAAGAATGTTAAAGAAGGCAAAAAACTACTTTCCGTCCGAAAAATTATTAAAGAAAACTTCAAAGCATGTAGATCCATTGGCAGGAAATAGGCCCACATGGTAAAGAAAGCCTGATTTAGCCTACAATTTATTATGCTTAATAACTGTTCAATAAGAAAACAAAAACCTATGATGAAAACAACATGTAATCCAAAAGTTCTTGACTAACATGTACAAGAGTGTAGAGCCCATTACAGCATTAGGTTTAGTTTATGGTCTAGATCACTAGCATAGATCTAGATCTACTTCAAATTATTTTAGTACCGAATCTAACTAGCTCTGTTCATCTGATGAGCTAGTTAACAGAGAAGGTAGGCCCTATCTAGGTTAAGGGATTATGTTATCAAGAACTGAAAATTGGAAAGCTCAAAAAGTTTGTCTTCAACAGTGACACACTTGTAGAGACTTAGTCTAAAAACTAGACTAAAAATGAGACCTCTTTGATAGAATAAGAAATCTAGGAAATCTAACCTAAACTTGTGTCTTGATTTACATAGGCCTATAAAAAGAGGCTATGTATCTCTAAATTCCTGATAACCGATAATTTTCTAGAACAAATAAAAGCTCCAGTGTCTGTGTAAACTTTCATTTATTCAATTAGAGACTAGTCAAACTACAATTGAAAATGTTACATAGGGCAAGTAGTGAAACATAAAGCTAAAAAGTTGATTGACGATTATCTTATTATTTCTAAGCATTCTGATACTTCACTAATCAGTGATGAAAACAGGAAATCATTGAAAAGGAGGAAAATTTTT
>BMAT01010556.1:391610-402778 GCA_019649035.1 Elysia marginata | reverse complement strand
GGATGTAAAAGTGAAGTGATTCACAGTATTATCCTAAATCTTGCACCTTATGAACCAAAACTACGAACGAGCGTCACAGTCACACCGATAGTCATTTCGCGGAATAGACCTATAGTGGACGATATCGTTAGAGCTTTAGTATCGAAAAAATATAACCTCGATAGAAGGATTTTAAAAGCATTACAAAGAGTAACTACGACAATATCGATTACAAGATGGTTATAGTCTAAAGATCTGCCCAGTCCTCGGTTATAAACATCCGTCTCTTTGACTCGTCCTATGTCGGAATCGCAGAAATTTGTAATCAATTTCCTCTCGGAATCGTTGATCAGAAGGCCGAGGACCGAGGAATTTTCCTCCTAAGCTTGAAATCGAGGATTTCCGCGGATCCGCGGAAGATTTTCATCACTGACTAATATTGTTGATTTAAATATATGTGGATATAAACCATCGCACTTGGGTAATATCCACTTTCCTTTTCTTTTTTTTCTTATCATGTATACTGCCTGGTTTATTTACTCTAGAAATTGGGGGCATCTGTAATTTTTTTTTCTCTTTCCAGAGGTTCAGAAAGACTGGAATTTTCTTAGAAATCTAAAAAATCTGAATTTCCATTTTCTTGTAAAATTCGGGAAATTCGTCTGCTCTGCTGACATTAGTTAAGAATTACAATGTTCGATGTTATATTTCAATCTCTCTAAAACAGTTCTAGATACAGAAAAAAAATATAGTATCATCAATGCCCTTCATACTTGGACTTGGATAAGTGAATATCACCCACTCTGATCTTGAGCATGGTTTCCAAGCTGACCCGATTCTTTCCCCTTCCTCATCATATACTTCTTTACACATCTCTTGCATGTCAATCTAAGCCTACCCATGCCTCTTCTGCCCTGTGGATTCCACTGTAGAGCGGGTCTGGTTAATAGGACTAGAAACCAATGTTGTGGGAAAAAAAATATCTTTGTTAAAATTTTAAAAATTCTCTTTCAAACCTTACTATATTAAAAAATTACCCTCTCTGATAGATATGAAGACACTACTTTATCTTTTCACAAGATTCTTGTGTCTCCTTACCCGTTGAGTTTTATGAGGTGAAAGGTCAAAATCTGCACTGTGAGAGTTAGGTGGGTCAGGGTGTCGCTGGATCCTGATCCCTTGAGACTGCAGGTAGAATGGCAGGTGCACTACGTTGCGCAGGTAGTCAAATCCATTCACATTCGTGTCTTGAAATGAGGTTTTCAGGTTTTGTTCTATACCTATATGATCGGGAAATCATTTTTGATAGGATATGACCTCTTTCATATCATTGAAAATTCTTAAAATTCCCATTCTTAATTACAAGCAACAAATCTTTTTTTTTTTAATGTTATGACAGAAACAGCTCAATATCAATGATTTACACAAGAAAAGGAATAAAAAAATTAGAAAAAACTTGTACAGGCAACAAATCTATCGCATAGACACTTGAATGGTTTAAGTGAATTGTGAACAGCCAAAAGATAATAAATTAACAAAGAACAGGGAGATGAGAATTTGAAACTTTGACAGCACCATACCTTTAATAATGATGTGAGGATCAACAGCTAAAATTGTGATGAAAGGCGAGCCATCATCAGAGAATAGTGACTTAACAGTATCCAGAACTTGCAGCACCTTTTAAAAAAAAAAAACAACAACAAATTTTCATTAAAAAAATTAATTTTATAGCATTTAATGATCAGTATATAGTTAGTAGCAAAATAAAAACATCCCACTTAAGACAACAAATTCACAGTCTTCTTTAATCAAATGAAGCTTTGTATGCATCTGTGGATTTGATGAAACAAAAAGAGCATTTATGTAGCAATGCTTAACAAACTTATTGCGGTTATTAAATTTTCTTTTCCTTAGAGTAAAGTTTTGGTTATTTAAAGATAATTCAGTGCCTGACATTGTGTCAATGAACATGAATTTGTTATTCAAGCAAAATCATCAGTAGGTTTTTTTTTTTAAATAAACAGCCCAAAAATTTCATTTCTAAAATTTTCTATATATTTATTAGATAGCCATTGCTTTGTCACATCAAAGTTCGCTCAAGAAATATACAAAAAGCATTATACAGGGATGCCCTCAAGATAACCTGATCTTTTTTTGCCTGCTCCTCGTCTTCATACAAAATCAACACACACTGAATACATGACGTATATATGTGTTCAAGCAAAACTGAAGTAGCCAGAATAACCTGATTTCAGGTTAAAACCTGAAAAAGGGCACGCCTGATTATAGCATTCATTTAGCACAGTAGTAGTATTGCATGGCTACACCTCTAGTTATAAATTGTATATCCAGGATACCGTAAGTTTTTTTATTGTTCTGTAGCCACCTTCCAGTTTTATTATTGGGCAATGCAGTATAAAAATATCCGTGGTTTGTGGTTCTGTATTGTATCAGGTGATTCTTTTCACTTCCATTTGTGCATGTTGCAGGCAGTTTATGCATTACTGTTCAAAGTTGATTTTATCATTACCCAGTTACCCACGGCTTTTGCTTTAGAGTTCTAAAGTCTGGGAGGGTTTGAGTTGGATTGCTTATCACCTCCCCCCACCCCTCTCCCCTGTTAGGGTGTCTTTTTACTCTAGCTTCCACCTTTCACTTAGCACACAACAACAACCTAAAAGTATATTCTTCTTAGGAAAAGAAAGTAAAGATTGTTTATATGTATAGCGTGCATCCCACTAAAATGTAAACGTATTTTACATGTGTTCCTCAAGAGGTCAGTAGCAACTAAATTATCACCTCAACTAAAGAAAAAGCAGAGGTTAAAGCACATTGCTCTAGAAAACTGATAAGGTCTCTCTCTCTCTACCTGTAATTTAAGACTCATTCAATGCCTTAGTTAGTGTAAATAGTCTTTTTTTTCCAAAGACCAAACGTCAACCTGCCAGAGCTCAAGCCCAGGACCTCTTAGACTAAGGGCCAAGTATCTACCAATAGACCACGTTGCAAGCAAATAATAAGAGTTTTGAGCAGCTTCAACAAAGTATTTAAAATCACAGTAACTTTATCAGTTCCAATATAATGAGTAATTTATATGTAACTAAAAGTAGACAAAATCATCATCTTTTATCTTTAGCAATATTGTACTCCTAGAACACACAAAAATGTGTGTGTGGGTGTGGGTGGCTGAAACATAGGACAAAAATAGATTTATAATTTCAAAAAAAAAGGCCAATACACTTAACACAGCTCATTCTTGTATTTGCAACACTTGTATGTTACAACCCAGTGATTTAATCAAATTCATTATAACACCTACAATATGGCTTAAAGATCAAGTTAACAAACCAAGCATTCATAAACAGTTGAAAAGAGCATGCGCAATTACTCAAAGACCTTTAGGTGTGAAAAGCTATCACTAAGCCATGACTATATGTATGTTCACACCTTGTTCTGCTCGCAGCTGTCCAGTCCATCAACAATGACCACTAGCCTAGTTTGGTCCTGGGTGAAATTATCCATGCAGTTCACCAGCTTGCTGAGGAGATCCACCTGAACATACAAACATTAGCAAAAAAACAGGTTACTATAAAAAAAAAATAGTTTCAAGTTATAGAGACATCCAAGTTTGCTGAACATCCTTACAAATGGACAAATGGGTGTATGAGTAAGCTATGTATCTATTGCATTTCAATTTTTATGATAACTACACAAAAACGCTAACAATACATTTTGTGATAATGAGCACCTACATCAAGCGCGTAGCTACTCTAGGCTACAAAGGCTAAGCCCCCCTCTTTCCCTGCCACCCCCCCTACCCAACAGTCACTGTCACCCATCAAGATAGAGCTTCTTTTTGTTTATCCTCCATGATAGCCCATTCATCCGGAATTGTTTACATATTAACACAAGACTGTGGCAACCAATCGGATTAAAGTGTGCTAAGGTGTAGTATTCTTCCCAACCAATTGCAATTACGTAGTATTCAGCAGCCAATCACTGTGCTAGGAGGCTAGCCCTCGCTGTTTTGGGTTTCCCACGATGAGATTGTTATATTAAACAATATGGGAAGGGCAAGTGCATGACGCAATTTGACTGCTGCAGTAGTATGATTTCAAGGCTAGCCTCCTAGCACACTAATTGGCTGCAGCAGGGTCGCAGCAGGCCTAACTTGTGGTCTTTCTTTAGATTTGGCCTAGGGGGAGTTTATCTAGAATCAACAACAGCTTAAGGCTATGCAATATGTGAAGTCTGTACTTCGGAAAAGGGTTTTTTTTTGCAACTTGAAGTAATGGTGTAGGGAACTCTAGTGTAGATCTAGATCTAGATTATTTTACTTATCGCGATTGATTGTCTGCTGATATTCTTTTGTTGGACATGAATCATACAGACTATCTGCTCAGCATTAAATTCAATAGTTTAGATAGAGAGGAGAAGCTTGCCATAAAAAGACTTGGTCCACACCAGCCCAAAGACTTTGTGTTGTGTGTAAAAGATGGAAAACAAAATATATTATTTCAGAATTATTGGTACGATCGTTTTACGTGGCTCACAGTGAGTATCGAACGAAAATGTTTATTTGACCACCGACATATCTAAAAGGACAAGCCTCCCCAATCAAACTGGTCAGCCGACGCCCTTGACCTACATCCAACTTTTTAGAAAAGTTTTAGGTAGTTCACAGGTCTCATAGCCATGGTTAACTAAATGAGTCGAATGCCACAGTTTTCACGTTTGAAAGTGATGTCATTTTGAAAAAAAACACTTTTCGGGCTTCCAAATGTAAAAAAAAATTATAAAATTATCAATTATTTGAGGAAAAATATAAAATAAAACTTTTGTTGATTTACGATATGGAAAAGAAAAACAGGCATAAAATACACCTTTACATGGCGTTTCCTCAGACAAATCATAACTGACTTCCAACTCTATTTCCCTGACCAAGGGAAACATATTATTTTTAATCTGGAAAAATTTATTTCATGATGGCTCCACCAAACTCCAAACTTATTTCCATGAACTGACCTCCCTTTTTAGATGCTGCATAAACCCATCCATTCTGAGATCCTCTATATTCTTTGCTGCATTTGTCACTCGCTTCTTCTGTGAGAAAGCTAAAGCCATGATCACCTTCGGCCAGATGAAGAAGACGCTGTAAACAATGGCCAAGCCGACAAAAATGGCCATGGCAATAAGCGTAACTTTGATAGCCATGTCTTCGTCTGCTCCATACGCAAGATAGGAAAAAAAGATTTGGAAGGACCATTTATGAGTTGATGTGATATCTTTATACTAAAATGCACATGTTAGGGTTTTCAAAGAATTTTTTTAAGAGAGCCAAACAGTCTAATAATGTTACTTCTGTCAATCATTGAATACATTTGAATGTTTCTAAAAATTTCATAACAGAAAGTGTGAGGTAAACAGAAAATTACATGCACCAATAATCTAAACAGGGAAGGACAGCAGTGGAGGGGTGGGGGGAGTGTGAGAATGAGAAAACCTAAAGTTGTAACTTTTTAACTCTATTATGGTCGTCTAAGGAGTTTTAAAAAGTTATAGTTTGAGATAGTGCCCAAAACTCTACATAACCAAATTCCATCTTGAGTTTCTACTGAATAATCCTTGGAACTTACAAAAATTCAAGAAAAAGAAAAAAGTGAATTTGATGGCCAAAAGAAAATTTAAATTTTATTCTATCCAAGTATAAAAAAATTAATTAGTATATTTAACAGTGCTACTTTCCTCTCATTATTTATGATTTAGCTCTACTGGAGTGTGGGGTATGTATACATTCAAACCAAAAATCAATGCAAAAGCTAAGGTTTGATAAACTAAAAGTTACAAGTCTTACGTAGATTGCCCTTGATGAGAAGACCAACACCCACAAGTATGCAAGCCAGCAATAGAAGCATGATGAGGAAGAGTGGTATACAGCACAGAGACTTGAAGAAACCACGGCTGCGATTAGACTCTGAGAAGAAAAACCTAAGACATATACACTTGACCAAAATATTGAGTCAGTTGTGTGTTAGAGATCAAACACAAAATAATGTCTGAGTTCTTCAGACTTTAGGCGATAAACACTTCTAGGGTTAACTTGAATTACTTTGTCCATAAAGTAAATGGGAATTATAAAACTAAGTAAAAAGCTTAATTATAGTTATTTAGTTGTAAACTCCAAATTCCATTTTTTCAGTTGGGTCTAAAAACTATAAGGTGCAAAGACAATGTTGACAGTTTTGTTTCTAATGAAAATAGATAAAGAACAGTTGGAAGCAAAGGCAATAAATAGAAAAAAAGTTCACATCCAAATTCTTTGACCCCCCCCAAAAAAAAAACGCAGATAGACTAAAGATATGTTCAAATATTGCCTTAAAAGAATGACAAAGCCGGTTGATTTATCTATCTGAAGTATTAGAATAACATGAAAAAAGTACAGAGCGAAAATGTGAGACTAGATGAAAATACTACTTACTGGATGGTGGTGGTTTGAACACACGGAAGAGCCTAGTGGTTATAACACCATACTCTTTCTCCACAGCATCACATAAGGTTCCAATCATGGCTGCTAGGGATTTCTCTCCTCCTACACTGGTCAGACGAGTACACTCAGAGAACAAAAACCTACACATCAATATAAAAAAAACAGAGGTTAGACTACAAAATGGTGGGGAAAGAAGAAACAATAAAAAGAAACTAAAAGCATATGGCTTGTTTGATTGGTTTATATGGCATTGACAAATAACAAAGCTTTTCATCAGATAGTCTTTCATGATTTTAACACCTTAAGGACCTGGGTGTTTACCTTTTTTTACCACTTGACCGAGGACGCTGATTAGGGTTTGTCCTCTAACACTATGTATGCAAGTTTAGTTGTTTTTTTTTGTGTTTTTTTTTTCTGTAAAAATAAATATCTTCCGACCCTAAACACAATGCATACTTAGATGATAAATAGGTATGTACAATTTTCATGGGGTTTAGAATTTTGAATACCTGAGAGTGTTTTAAAAAATTGCAAAAATGAATAGAAGAAGAAAGATACAGATACATCACTTGTAGCACCTCAGGCAAGTCAGATAATAACAGCCAAAGGTTTTGCTGCAATAATTCAATGCTGAGTATTAAGTAGAATCTAACCTAGATCTAGGTATACTTTTCAATGGAGAACTCTGGAAAAAAAATTTGAATTATTGTAATCTGGATCACAACTAATTCCCAGACCTGCAAAAAATTTCTTGACAGGCCGCTTCAGATGATGTACTAGTTCTTTAAAGAGTTTTTGATTGACAGAAGTTTTTACTCAAAAGAAACTACTTTCACTAGTTTCAGTTTGACTAGAGACCAGATAAAAAAAACAACTAGGATTAGATTAATGGAGTGGATCTGGCAATTTCATTGCTGGTCTTTATCTTTAGGAATCCCTTGCAAGTATATAAGTCTTTGATCCAGTATAAGTTAAAGTTATATTTTATTCCTAAAGAACAACCAAAATGTATGAAATACATACAACCCTCCAGAGTGATTGTACTATACAGGAATGATGCTGTGGTATGGGGGTCTAGTGGTAGATAACTAATTTTCACATGAAGAGATCCATGGTTTGATTTCTGCCTTGGCAGATCAACTTTTAGTCCTTTGTGTGGGAGGGGGGGGGGGGNNNNGAACTACTATACACATTTCCTTGCTCCTTCAGGCACTAAGTTAGTACCCTCCTAAATGTAGTTTAACCCTTTGACTGCGATGGCCCCGATTGTGGCTTTCAGTAAAATGCGAATCAAAGTCTAGGCCTAGATCAAGATCTAAATCTCAATCTCACTATCTGACCTCATGCAGGCTTCTCAATCAATTCTTCATTCATTTCTGATTTACAGAATAAACACTTTTATGTGTCTTCCTCTTATGTTTTTCTCTAAATCTTCTATTTTCTATTCTGTCTATATGACTGTTTAAATAGGTCAATTTTAAGTCCAATTTCTGGTGCACTACAAATTTTAACCCAGCATTCAAAGGCTTAAGATATTAAAAGTAAACTACAGTGAAACTCTCTATAAAGGTTGCTCTTCTGTGTGTTTAGTAGGTAAATTGGTTAGCAATGACCTGTCATGGAACCCCAGAGAAGTGCCCTGAACTATCTAGTGGGTTGGAGGCTATATAAAAACACTTTTTACTGTCCTCAAAATAAAATGCTTACAGCACAGTATGCAAAGAAATGCTCAAACCAATAAAGTTGCCCAAAACACTAGGCATGATATCATATAAAATACAAATACAGTTAAAGCTTGATGTGCAAGTAAAAATATGCAAAAAATTGCTGATTAAATCCAGGTTTGTCTTTAAGGTTCTTTTGTACTTTTTTTTAATTATAAGAAAACTGTGTGTTAATTAAGTAACACTGGCATATTGTCATTCCATATTTCTTTCTCTATTCATAAAAAAGCCAACCTGACAAAAAAAGGACTTCCAGCTTGTTTCTCAGACGTAAGCTTCTGTTTGGGCACACAGAACAGCATTTTCAAAAAAAGAGTGAGGAGCTTCTGTCGTCGACCCAGGGCAAAACTCAATCTGTTGCTCCATGAAAAGTCATGCCGCTGTGTAAGGCGCACCATAATACCTAGCACAGTCAGATGGCAAAGTAAGAAGAATACATGTGATGTTTAGTTGCCAAAACATTCTTTTTCTAAACAGAAGGACAAGTTTGATTCAGTATGCTGCTATCTGAAGGGTGAGCTCAGATGTAAAATCAAACTGTAACAACGAATTACAAAAAAAAGGATCCTGACTCTGAGCTATAAAAGTATTGAATTTTTTAAAGTAAAGTTAGCAGTGGTAATTGATTAAAGCAGCATTATATGGTATGATTCAAATACAATCTTCTTGTCATTCAAATGGAATTGTTGCAAAGTTAAATAATGAACATTTTATTTCTAAAGATTCAAAACAGGCAATTAAGTTGATTTCTATTGAAATCCTGAATAAACGAATAATAAACAGAGAATTATGATAATGCTAGATTGCTCAATAATTTTGCCTTGGCCAAATTTAAAAAGGTTCTCTTCTTTATTATACAGATTGGCAATGATTTTTCTAAAATATTTCAACATAAACTCACCTTAACCTCAGACTTAATTATTTTGCAATAACGAGCTTCTATTAAAAAACTATAGCAGCTTTAAAAACAGTTTTCTCTTAACTTGAAAATCTGTTTAGGTTTAACAATTTAATAGCGAATTTCATCTTTTGGGGAAAGACTTGATGAATGACTCACCAATAAAACTATACATCACAATGAGCAGGATGAGACCGGTGCATAATCCAACAAGCCAACTGATAGCCAGCCCTAGGGCCTCCCCAATCAGCACACAGAGCAGCAGCAACATGAAGGCAGTCAGCCATGTCCACCTGAGCTCATCAAGGCAGTTCTGCTGGCTGAAGGACTTCATCTCAACTGTAAACCAATATATACAAATAAATCTATTATAAACATAAAACTTTTTTTGTGTGTTCATGTCACAGAGTATTACAGTTCAAAGATTCTTTTAATAAGACTTTCTTCAAACATAACACAACTAATTCATATGTCTTGCAACATGCACTTAAACAAGTCAAATGTCCCACTACAAGGTGTTATTTTGAAATATGCCTTTTACCTGAGCTTCAATAGTTAATAAGTGCATGAAAATATTGCAATGGGAGAAGATATTTAATTTTTTTCAAAAGAAAGTAAGTCAAAAATAGAAAAGAGAGGCTCAGGTGATAAGTGTCAGAACAACGTGCACATAAAGTGGCCATGATTTAAAAAAAGCAACATTTTGCATACCTGAAAGACACAATTATAAATATCATAATTCTTTTTTTTTCTTTTGACACCTGCAAGTTGAGTATACAAAGGTTTCAAGGTTAATGAACTTTACAAACCTCTTAATTTATCAAGCAAGAATGACTTCCCACTGCCCCACTTGGCATACAGGCCCATGGTTATGGGGGTTATGAGACTTGGCTCACTGAGAATGTCAGCTAAGGCTGAGCTGTAGATTTCATAGCCTAGCAAGTTTTCTGCATCAGTTGCATTTAAATTGCCTGGAAAAAAATAACAATAATGGTTATTTAAACACTTGGAATTCTATGTTGGAGTGTAAGTAACATGTCTCAAATTTCAATATAAAAATTTTAAAAGATACATGCCCATACAGTCTAAACCAAAAGAAAAGTTAAATAAGAAAACAAATTTTAGCCCTTTTCTCCATACTGAAGAAGTCAATTTACTGTATCAACGGCAATATTCAGAGGTCTAAGCCATTTTTTTAAACAGTCTTGTAAATCTTCGACTAAGGAAAAAAGAGCCAATTTAAAGGTAAAGTACAAATCTTTCATGAAAATCCATGATTAACTTACTACTACACATGAGATTGTGCCACATAATTGTGTATGTGAGCGCAACTTTTCACCTACCATGACCATAGATTTGAGGCAGAATTCCCTTTTGATGATAAGTGTCCATACTGTATGGGGACTCTCCATCTTTATTGAGCCTGTAGAGCAAGCGGCTGTGCCTCGGATTGCGAAGGAGAAGCTCTGTGATCCGCTTGTTCCTTGCACGAATAGCAATATGGAGCGCCGTGTCTCCTCTCTAGAACAAAAGATTTTACTTCTTTAATAAGCTTTTCTTCGTGATATCCAGTTCTGTATGTTAACTAGGGTAGTTTGCATACTAATTAAAAGGCTATAGTTTGCATTATTTTAGCTAAATTTGTTTAAAATGTACAAATAAGCTACTATGAAGTTGGCCGTTTCATAAAAAAGAAAAGGAAAAACTAAAGATTTTGTGACAATGAAAGAGAAAAAAGAAATAAAACCATGAAATCATCAGGATGGTTTATAAATGCATATCGTCGTGCCCGTGCACTTTTTGCGTAAGTGAAAATTTGGCCATTTTCGGATTTCCCGCCATTCTAATGTAAAATTCGACAGCGCGTCGAATGGTGTTATCCATTTTTAGCTACAACGAACCGTTTCAACAGTATACGAAGGAAACCAAACTGCGTGTGTATTTGTCGCACAAATTTCACTGCTCAAAGTGCGCAAGCTTTGGGCTGCCAAATTGCGTAGAAAAAAGTTACCATTTTTCTCGTGCC
This sequence comes from Elysia marginata, assembly GCA_019649035.1. Classification (NCBI taxonomy): domain Eukaryota; kingdom Metazoa; phylum Mollusca; class Gastropoda; family Plakobranchidae; genus Elysia; species Elysia marginata. The sequence goes on along the minus strand of BMAT01010556.1, from coordinate 391,664 downwards.
AAATTGGGCAAGTGGCGCTTACGCAATTTGTGCAGAGAAAATCAGCGGCTTGAC
>BMAT01010556.1:350794-363424 GCA_019649035.1 Elysia marginata | reverse complement strand
CCCCCCCCCACTGCACAGTAAAAATATGAGCTATTTGTACGCTAAGCAATTACTGTTTAAAACCTTTAACACTTCCTCATGAGCACAAAAAGTCTAAAAGCACCAAAGCATTTTATTGCGTTTGGTTTTGGGCTGATATAGAGGCCTTGCGGTGTTTTAAGCTAGTAAAAGTAACTGTTTGGACGATATATAAGGGTTAACTAATTAAGAGCAGAATAAAAAGAAAAATATTAGGATGGCAAAGATTGAGATAATGTACTTACTATCTTTATAAAATTACCTTAGAAGCAAGAAAGCACTAAAAATTCTGTAACTGAAAATGAATTTAACACAAAGGACTGGGTTCAACCAAAATGGTTTTTTTTTGTGCCAAAATATGCCTTCTATACATGCAGCATTAAAACTAGCCTGTTAAACCAAGCTGACTTTTGTATTACGCCAAATTTCGGTTTAAAAGAATTACACTAGAAGTAAAATTGTCAGAAAAAAAAAAAAAGAAAATTACCATGAAATTTTTTTTTAATATATACATATATAGCTTTGAAGATGGAAAGTTGCAATGAAGTCTCAAAGCTTGCAGGCATGATAGATAAAATTTATCTGAAAGTAGAAACCTTCAGGTCAGATCTTTTTTTAATAAAACACCAAGTTAGGAATGTCTTGCAACCAGTCCAAATGAGTTGCATATTTATATTTTTATATTACAAGGCTTTGAGTTTGATACTTACTTCAATATTTTTTTCTGTTCCCAACCATTATAAACTGCATTAAGATTAGACTAAAGAAATTCGATTGAATTAGACTTTCCTGTATCAAGTAAGAAGACAACCATAAAAAAAGAATTAGAAAAAATTATTTTAAAAAAAAGGGGGGAACTGCTACAAAAAAAATTATTTAGTCCTTACTACCTTGGTTTTGGGCACAGACTAGTGTTGGGGTTGTAATGGTCTTTCGCTATGCGGGTAAATGTACTTAGCTTGATACCTTCTAAAGAAATATTGCAAATAAATAACGGATTATGACTGTCTCATGTATACATATGTAACTCTAATCACGGACTCAAGACGTTGCTACTGAGTGCCTATCAGATCAGCTGTTTCGATACATGTAGGCCTACTGTGTTACTGTGTTAGTTTTACTGTTAGTTGAGGTAGTGACTTGATCGAGTGCGGCTCGCAGACTGTGGAAACATGAATTATATTTTACATAATTTATTTGTAAGTATTTGCTTACCAATCAAGCCATAGATCTAGTCGCCTACCTAATTCATTCCTCATTTGTGTGGTTATATAATGTATTTCTAATTTATATTTAGTTCTGTGATGCCGAACGCTTCCAACCATTTTAGTAGACACAATCCGGTTCTGCCCTTCCTTTCGTCTGCAGAACCTTAGTCTGATATTACTATATTATTTCTTTTGTCGCATTCTGGTCATTGTAGATCTAGATGTAATTGTCTCTTTTGTTCTTTTAATTTCAGAACTGTGGTCATTGTTTTTGGGTTTAATGAACCATTCCAACAAATAGACAGCGTTCTTATCTATGACCACAGTCAGTTAGCGTAACCAAGAACCATGCCTGCGGTTGCATGCCCGATCCCTGGCTGTGATTACGTGACAGCAGATCTTGACGCCACTATCGTCGCCGCGCTCATCACTGCCCACACGACCACTCACACCCATGGAGCGACGGCAGCAGTGAAAGCCGACAGAGTCAAGCGCCCAGTCATCTCCGCCGCTGGCACCAGCGAGGATTGGCAATACTTCATATCCAGATGGTCCGATTACGTCGAAGCGACCAAAGTCACCGGCCGGGACAGAGCTCTCCAACTTCTCGAATGCTGCGACGAGCCGCTCCGGAAAGACATCACGCGATCAGCAGGCGGCAGCCTGACCCACAGGACAGAGGCCGAGATACTAGCTGTCATCAAGAAGCTAGCTGTACGCCAGGAGAATACAATGGTGGCCAGAGTGGCTCTACACAACATGCGTCAAGACCGCGATGAACCCATCCGTGCATTCAGGGCCCGCCTCGCTGGCCAAGCTAGCGTCTGTAAATTCACCATCCAATGCCCCCATGAGCTTTGCAGCCGTGATGTCAACTACACCGACGCCATACTACGTGACGCCCTTATCCGCGGCACAGCTGACTCTGATATCCAACTAGACCTCCTTAGCGACAAGAACCAGGACATGAGCTTGGAAGACGTCCTTCAGTTTGTGGAAGCCAAAGAAGCCGGCAAACGATCAGCCTCCCGCCTGCTCGATACCCATGCGACTGATGCCACATCAGACATGGTTGATGCCACAGCTAGCAGCTATAAAAAAGAAACACCGCCTCGCCCTACAGGCCGACAAGAAGGAAACCTGCACATATTGCGGACAGGTTGGCCATGGTGTCCGCTCTCCAGCCCGAGCCAGAAGGACTGAGTGCCCAGCCTATGGTCACAGATGCAAACTGTGCAACAGAGACCATTACGAATCCGTCTGCCGCAGCAAAGACAGACCATTGAAGGGCCGGCCACAGTCTGCAAACTGTGAAGGAGCCGTCTTCGACACCCTTTGTGCGGTGACCTCCTACCCAGCCAGCAAGATCAACAGATCTATCTCGGTTGACCACCACCTCTTTGATAATATGTCGCAGACGTGGATGAAGAAAGGCTCACAGCCACAACCCTTCGTGACCCTCACCATCCAGGCCTCCCACAGAGACTATAAGGCACTGGGGTTCACCCTGCACACACCATCCAAAACGATCAAACAATCTGCCATGGCGGATACAGGATGCCAAAGTTGCCTCGCAGGCATAATCGTATTATACAGGCTGGGCCTCACACAATCTGACCTGATCCCCGTCACGATGCGAATGCATGCCGCCGACAATAAGGATATCAACATCCTCGGCGCCACCATGTTGCACATCATCGCCAGGGACAAGGAAGGCAAAGTGCTAACCACCAAGCAAATGGTCTACATCACCGACTGCTCAGAAAAATTCTTCCTCAGCAGAGGGGCTTTGGTGGACCTCCACATCATCCCCAAACATTTCCCCTAGATTGGTGAGACGGTAAATCTCTGTGACGCCGCATTCCCACAGGAGATTAATCCCCTCACGACCAACCCATGCAACTGCCTATGTCGCCAGCTTCCACCGCCCCCACATAAAAGCCTCCCGTTCCCTGCAACAGAGGAAAACAGGGAGAAGCTGTAACAATACCTCGTGCAGTACTATAAATCAAGCACATTCAACACATGTGATCACCAACCCCTCCCCCTCATGGAGGGCCTCCCACTTGAGCTCATGGTCGACACCAGAGCGAAACCTGTGGCTTACCACACCCCTATACCCGTCCCACTCCATTGGCAACAGGAAGTAAAGGCAGGGCTCGACCATAATGTCCGCTTGGGTGTCATTGAAACCGTCCCCATAGGCGAACCTGTCACATGGTGCCACCGCATGGTTATATGCGCAAAGAAAAATGGCAAACCGCGGAGGACGGTCGACTTCCAACCTCTCAACGCGCATGCAAAGAGGGAGACACACCACATGCCTTCCCCTTTCCACCAGGCGAGATCCGTCCCACACGGCAAAAAGAAAACTGTCCTCGACGCATGGAACGGCTATCACAGCGTCCCCATTCGAGAAGCTGACCGTCACCTCACCACCTTTATAACACCCTGGGGCAGATACCGCTACAAAACGACCCCTCAGGGCTACATTGCATCAGGCGTCGGATACACCAGGCGATATGATGAAGTCGTTGCCAAAATCCCAAACAAAACCAAGTGCGTCGACGATGCCCTTCTCTGGGCAGATACTCTGGAGGAAAGCTCTCATCAGGCTGTCCAATGGCTTGACATCTGCGGCCGCCATGGAATCATACTGAACCCGGAGAAATTCGTATTCGTCAGCGACACGGTGGAATTCGCTGGGTTTGAAATCACCCTCGACAGGGTTCACCCCAGCAAGAAGCACTCTCGAGCTATCCGTGACTTCCCCACTCCTACCAATATTACTGACATCCGATCATGGTTTGGACTAATCAACCAGGTCTCCTTTGCTTTCAGCCATTCCGGGAGCTGCTTAAACCAGGCACTCCATTCAAATGGAACGACAAGATAAACACTCTATTCGAAGAGTCCAAAAATATCATCATTGCAGAAATCGAGAAAGGCGTTCAGATCTTTGACGCGCAACGACCAACGTGTCTCGCCACTGACTGGTCAAAAACTGGCATCGGATTCTGGTTGCTCCAGAAGCACTGCACTTGTCCTACAAAAGACCCATTCTGCTGCCAAACAGGATGGAAAATCACCCTTGTCGGCAGCCGCTTCACCCATGCAGCAGAATCACGCTACGCACCGGTGGAAGGAGAAGCACTAGCTGTTGCCGACGCCCTTAATAAAGCCAGGTACTTCGCCCTAGGCTGTAAGGACTTAACAATTGCCGTCGACCATAAGCCCCTGATCAAACTATTTGGAGATCGATCACTTGCAGACATCCCCAATCCACGACTTTGAAACTTGAAAGAAAAAACCCTGCAATATCGATTCCGCATGGTGCACATTCCAGGCATGAAACATTGTGCAGCCGACACCATCTCTCGACATCCGACTGGAGACCCAATCAAAATGCCCCTCGAGGATGACGTGGCTTTAGTCCAGTCTTTTCCATTGCACTCCAATCCCATCCAAGCCGTCACCTGGGATCGCGTTCGACATGCCACATCTAGCGACGAGCACATGTTTGCTTTATTGTCGACCATTGAAAATGGCTTCCCCGACAGTCGCCAAGACCTCCCAAAACCACTTCAGGCATTCTTTCAATTCGGTGAAAACCTCTCCACACTTGACGGCGTAGTGCTCTATAAAGATCGAGTCGTCATCCCGCCATCACTCCGCCCTGAAGTACTTTCTGCGCTCCACTCCGCACACCAAGGAGTGAACCTGAGGGCCGAGGCGTCCGTATTCTGGCCTGAGATAACCACTGACATCGTCGGTGTTAGAACCAACTGCACGCACTGCAACCGCATGGCGCCCTCCAACCCCAGTGCCCCACCTACACCACTGACAACGCCGGAGTATCCATTCCAATACATATGCGCGGATTTCTTCCATTGCAAGGGAGTCCATTGCGTCGTAATCGTCGACCGATATTCCAATTGGCCGATTGTCGAACGATCACACGCTGGCGGCACTGGGCTCGTAACATGCCTACGTCGCGCGTTTGTAACATATGGTATCCCCCAGGAGCTGGCATCGGATGGCGGGCCAGAGTTCACCTCAAATAACACTCGTGAATTCCTAAAGAACTGGGGTGTACACCATCGCCTATCCTCAGTCGCATTCCCACACAGCAACTGCCGCGCGGAAGTGGGCGTCAAAACAGTCAAAAGACTCATAATTAACAACACGACCCCTAAGGGTGACCTCGACACTGATGCTTTTCAAAGAGCTATGCTACAGTACAGAAATACACCCGATCGCGATGCCAAACTGCCCCCAGCTATGTGCATATTTGGCCATCCAATCAGAGATTTCATTCCCATCCCTCCAGGACAACACAAACCACACCACATATGGCGTGAAACACTAGCTGAAAGGGAGCTCGCCCTCCGCAACCGCCACATGCGCGATTGGGAAAGATGGTCTGGACGGACAAAACGGCTACCACCCCTCAAAGTCGGAGACCACGTCCGCATCCAGAATCAGATCGGACCCAACCCACTGAAATGGGACAAGACTGGGAAGGTGATTGAAGTTCGCCAATTTGACCAATACGTGGTGAAAGTGGACGGCTCAGGACGAGTCACCCTGCGAAACCGCAAATTCCTCAGACAATACTCCCCTGTCATCCCTTACCGCCCTACAAAATCCATCGCCATAGACATACCTATGCCATCTACGCCCACCCCGCTTAGCCAATCCACCGCGCCCACTATACCTATACCATCCCTCCCAAACCCCAACCTCCAACAACAGGTCTCACTCCCAAATTGTCGACCGACCATGGGACTCCAAGTACCATAACACCACCTACATCGCCCGTCGCCACAAGGTCCACAACCACCACACCACGAGCACCATCCTCAGGGACTGTACGCCGGGGCACCCCTACCCCCACACCCCAAACTTCTGATGGGCACAGCACCCATGCACAACGGGCCACAAGGCGGCTCTTAGACGTCCCAACGGCACCACAAATCGGAGAGCAGAATCTCGCAGACCCCTCTACCTTGCCAGGAACCCATCCAGAGTACACCGCCAACGAACCAAGACGCTCAGGCTGCCCTACTCAGGCACCCAAATGGCTCCGGGATTACGTCACCTCATAACCCAACATTAACTGCACCCATTCATTTCTTCTTTTCAGTCTTTTGTTCCGGTGCCAAAAGACTTGGGGGGAGATAACGGATTATGACTGTCTCATGTATACATATGTAACTCTAATCACGGACTCAAGACGTTGCTACTGAGTGCCTATCAGATTAGCTGTTTCGATACATGTAGGCCTACTGTGTTACTGTGTTAGTTTTACTGTTAGTTGAGGTAGTGACTTGATTGAGTGCGGCTCGCAGACTGTGGAAACATGGATTATATTTTACATAATTTATTTGTAAGTATTTAATATTGCTTACCAATCAAGCCATAGATCTAGTGGCCTACCTAATTCGTTCCTCATTTGTGTGGTTATATAATGTATTTCTAATTTATATTTAGTTCTGTGATGCCGAACGCTTCCAACCATTTTAGTAGACACAATCCGATTCTGCCCTTCCTTTCGTCTGCAGAACCTTAGTCTGATATTACTATATTATTTCTTTTGTCGCATTCTGGTCATTGTAGATCTAGATGTAATTGTCTCTTTTGTTCTTTTAATTTCAGAACTGTGGTCATTGTTTTTGGGTTTAATAAACCATTCCAACAAATAGACAGCGTTCTTATCTAATAAAGGTAACATAAATATAATAAGTAAAAAAACAGGGTTGAGTCATTTTGTGACAAATCTTCCATTGTAATGTGCAAAGATACTTCACTTAAAGTTATAATTAGAGTGCTGTAGGAAAATGGATCAAAATCGCCGAATATAGATTTATATCTTTTATAATTTGAAGCAATCAATTTGGACAAAGTATTACAGTGATGACAGATTCATAAGACTGCTTGATCACTGAAATCCGTAAAATTACATCCCTTTCAGTTTTTCAAGTTCTACATCACAATTTTTATGTCATTGAAAATCTTATCTGCTAAAAAAACTTTATGGATAAAAAGAAATCTATAAAAGAAAATCACCATTTAAACTTTTTGATTGTGTTATAAGAAGGTGTTTTTTTTTATTTGTTACCATTTTTCCATTTCATGGCCCACAAATTTTCAAAGTTATAACTAAGTATTATGGTGTAGGCCTCTACATATTGATTTGAAGCAATGTTGTGTTCAATGTTGATCATCATTTGTCAAAAAAAAAACTTAATCCATCATCATAAACAACAGATTGACAAATCTTTTGTCACAGCCTCATTTTGTCTACAAGAAGCATTTTTTGCCTCAAAACTAGTCAGTAGCCTAGTTAGGCTTACTGTATAGATCTACACTCAAGTACACTTAGTTCTAATTGCTCCAGTAGCTCTTAGTAGAAACTTCACAGCTCTCTAAGGAGTGGACACATATTTATACGCACAAGAGTGGATGAAAAAATTATAAATGAAAAAAAAATCAGGCTTTTTAAATCAGTTTTCACAAGTGAACCAGTAAGAAATTGTAGAGCTTCATCATAGCTAGATCTAAATGTTACAGGAGGATAGCACAAGATCCATGTATACATACCAAATTTCACATTACAAGGTGTTGATTATTTTGAAAAACATTAAACTGAGCTTCCAAACTTTTACAGTTGCATTAAATTAAATCATTTTGTAGTTTTACAAGATACTTGAAACACTTTTGATTTAGGCAGGGCCTATAGCAAGTCCCGGACATACAAATAGCCTGGTGACTACAACAGGGTCCAGGATATATAGGAACAGCCTGGTGTCTATGGCACAGGCTTGGACATAGGAAAAGCTAGGTGTGTTATAAAGTGGTCCAGGACAGAATGATAATATAGATCTAACTTAAAATGTTATTAGCAGCTAATTGGTACAAAAGTTTATGTACATTAATTCATATTATTATAGGCCATAAACTTAATTTATATAAGCCTCTGAACCATGAATCAAATAAAAACACTTGTACACTTTAATTTTTTATCTTCTTTTTTAATGTACAACTGTATTGCCATCTTAACTCGTTGTGCCAACAATAATTACAAGATTCATCTCTTGTTTTGGTTTTAGGTTGTATTTTTTTTTTTAGATTTTTGTTTTGTTTTATACATCTATATATATGCCACAATGTTACCCACCATCCATATCAACGGAAACGTTCGGTTTGAGCGCCACGAAATGAGGCCGTGACAAAAAAATTGTAAACCTATTGTTTGTGATGGAGGACAAAGTATTTTCAGAAATAACTTAGAAAGTAACATTACTTTCATATCATCATAATGATGCAATGTTATGACTTTTTAAAAATTGAATCACAATGCTTGGTTATAAATTTTTAAAAATGAATTGACAAAGAAATATAGAAAGGTTCACACTCAAAATCTGTCAGTTGTGATTCAACTTTCAAGACGGAATTTTTGTCCAACACCACAACTGACAGATTTTCTGCTATAGATGTTTTTCCTCCATTTCATTTTGGATAAAATTTTCAACAGAACTAAATGATGTAGTTTAAGGGGTACAACTTCTTCAAGGTAAGATATTTTTGTTGATTGACAGTCTTGATTTCTTTGCTACTTGCTATGCTTTAAAATACTTCTTCCAGCATCACAACCGACAGAATCATGGCCTTATGTCAAAGCCTCCCTTTGAGGAGTTTGATAGCATAAGATCAGATAAAAAGCTTTTTCAGCGTAAGTAAACATACATAGACCTGTGGACAATAGCCTACGTCACAATATTATGCTTGCAATGCAAGCCATGTAAAAACAACCATAAAGGACATCAATAGTGTAATTGGTTCAGGATCACAATCCAGAATGGAAAAATGTAAGCATTACAGATGATAAGACCATGACTGAGAGATACATTAAATAATAATAAATGATTAAATTAAAAATGCAGTGCCGTAGGTATGGCTTCTGAGTTGCTTGTTTCATCACAAGAACGGACGAGACTGTTGGATTTATTGGACAAAATAACTGCTTAAAAATAAACAAAAATGAAGTATAGATCTAAATGACATTTCTAAGCGGTAAACCTGTAATGAAGTTAGAGATTGTTTTAGTTTTATTCCTTAGTCATGCTATAGATGTACAATGTACAGGCCTAGATAAAATGCTTCGCTTGCTTTGTTAGTGGAATGTGTGAATATTCGTGGATATAACTTATGGTTTTCTCATTACCTAACTCATTAAAATCTAGAATGATCGCCAATTGTTAATTGTGTAGGTCTAGGCTTCTGGGTTTATCTAGATTCCCACCTTCCGGTTCATTTACATATAATGTTTGATGATGTAGGAGAAATTTCAGGCGACTTATTTTTTATCTTGGCTTGTGATTGGGTGTCACTGCCATATTAGGCCACGCCTTTCCCACCTTTCTTGTAAAGGGTAGAAAATTCGAGTGAAAGCTAGACCATGACATTGTGTACAAGAATTGTGTTTTGCTTATTATAAATAAATAGAGCTCGCGTGGATGATAAAAAAAGGACTGTGAGGATAAAATACTGGATGAAGAGAGAGTGAGTAGTTTTGTGCAAGAGTTAGATCTACGATTTGTTTATGCTTGACACTGGCAATTCCACTGTTATTATTTTTGACTGCTGTTGGATGTAAACTATACAGCTTCGTTTTGATTTCCTCGTTTGAGTTGAATAAACTAATTTTCTACGTTCTCCACACGACTTTTCACATTTTCAAGATTTTAAAAGAACTCACAAGTCTCGCATCAGGAATTTTATTCATTTACTCGCTTATATTATAATATTATTTCTGGTGTTTGTGATAAAACGGTAAAAAACCACAAACAGATTGAGAAGTTTAATGAATTTAATAAAAGTTGAAAATAGGTTTTAAAGCTAGAAATACTGACCGCATCTGTTGGATCAAAATCCGGGTGTCGGCTTATCTAGATATTTAGATCTAGATCTAGAAGTTTAGATCTAATCTAAATCTCCATCTAGAAAATCTAGATCTAGCATCTCCTCTAGATTTAGTAAGTTGTTTACCTTCTTCCTTGGTATTCTCGCGTAGATCTACTATCATCTAGGTATTTTTCGTTTCGTGACTTTTTCTGAGGGTGGGTTATACTTTTTTAATAATATTAATTCACGGAAATGTTAATTATTTTCTAAGATGTAGAAAAAAAAAAGAGAACTTGTACACCATGACAGGTGCAGTTATTTGTAACAACAATATCGGAGACTGGTTCAGAAGAACAGTCGGGGTGCGACAAGGCTGCCTACTCTTCCCAACTCTCTTCAAAATCTTCCTCGAAAGAATTATGACTGATGCTCTGGGGGATCACTTCGGAACAGTTGGCTTTGGTGGCAGACCTATCACCAATCTACGGTTTGCCGACGACATCGATGAACTAGCTGGAAATGTATGTGAACTGGCTAGCTTGGTGGAAAAACTAGACAAAGCCTCATCCAACTTTGGCAGGGAGATTAGTGCTGAGAAAAACAAGATTATGACCAACAACAAAGAGTCATCGTAGAAAGAAATAAAGGTCAACGGTCAAATACTTGAAAGTGTTACAAAATTCAAAAAGAAATATCTAGGATCAATAATCTCCGACGAAGGATCAAAGCCTGAAATACTGTCCAGAATAGCCCAGACTACTGCCGCTCTGACCAAACTGAAACCCATCTGGAACAATAAGAACATTGCTATCAGCTCTAAGATCAGACTGCTACGTTCCCTTGTCATGTCAACTTTTCTCTATGCCTGTGAGTCGTGGACATTAAACGCTAATACTGGAAGAAGAATCAGAGCGATGGAATATTACTAAGTATCTCACATAAAGAGCATATCACCAATGAGGAAGTGAGGCGAAGAACTGAAAATGCCATTGGACCACATGTTGACCTTTTGACCATCGCTCGTCAACGGAAACTGAAATGGTAAGAGCACACTGCTCACTCATCTGGCCTTGCCAAGACCATCATGCAGGGTACCGTAAATGGAGGCAGAAGGAGAGGGAGGCAGAGGAAATGCTGGAAAAACAACATCAAATAATGGACATGACTTGAGTTGAGAAACACCTTACGTATGGCTGAAGAGAGAGGGGAATGGAAGGCTGTGGTTAGGAGATCCTCTATGCGCCCCGACGGATCCCAAATCTAAGGGATAGGTACAAGGTACAAGAAAAAAGGGTAAAAAGACGTGCGTCTTGCCTTGAACAGGATTGTCTAAACAGGGACATTGGGTACTCTATCGGTATCGTATGACAAGAAAAAAACCCAGGACAGTCACTGGCGTCTCTTTGGTCATATACTAAGAAGAGATAATGTTATCCCGGCCAACAGAGCCATGCATGCATACTTCAACACACTAACAACCAAATTCAGGGGACGACCATCAACAACACTGCCCATCATACTAAACAAAGAACTGTCGCAGGCCTTTCCACAAATGAAACTAAAAACAACCAAAGACCTACAAAACCTACAGTCACTTGCGCAGGATAGAGGCAACTGGAAGTCACTCACGGGGCGCATCACTGAATTTGCTCGGGCGTCAAGTTCCGACGAATTCGACGTGGGAAGCAGATAAAGAAGAAAGAGAATAAAGATGCTCACCGCCTTGATACAAGAATGCAAACCCGTCCAATATCTTGAGATTTTCAATCCCGATTAAATTCTAGTAAATTGCAAGGATTGAAGAATTGGATGTAGTGGAAAATAGGTGCTGTATTTCTAGTCCCTGAGGAGTCCAACGATGCTATTTTCGAAGGCGTTTAAACTAGATGCACTGACATTTCTATACTTATATAATAGGCCTAGATAAAGCAGGAAAAACAAACATCTTGGGTTCTGTAGAAAAAAAATGAAGGAAAACATAAAGTTATAAAGTACCTTCCTAGGAAGTTAGGCAAGTGCAGGTAGTTAAATTCATTGCCGACCATTGCAACCACTATCTTAAAAGATACAGCAGAGCTAGCAGAAGGGTTCGCGACTAATTTTCATTACCGCCGGGAATTTCGGAATAAAATTGTTATTCAAAATACAAGAGGGTGGAGACGTTCGTCAAACCTCAATTTCATTTGTTAAACTTAATTTTTGCAAGTGAAATGGCTACAAAACCCAAAACAAAAAATAGTACCTTCACCTTCAAAACAAAGAACATACTGTAGCTCAGTAGTTGGGAAAAGAGTGGGCTTACTAGTAAAGCAAGGAGTTAAAAAGATAAGGCCATGCCATTTTATAGACTATCAGTATCAAGTTTATCTATTTGGAAAACGGTCATACTACATGAATTGTAAGGGGAAGAAGGAAATTATACTTTAAGACATGTCGCGAAGATTTAGGAAACTAATAAGTAATTCTGTCGCACTTAAAGGTAAAGGTAAAGGTAGTC